>PVHP010014128.1:0-39691 GCA_004024765.1 Zapus hudsonius | reverse complement strand
ATCTCCTGTGCCCTGGTCTCTGCTCTTCGATTTCTCCATTTCTACAAAACTAGAGGCATGGCTGTTGTTCCAGGTTGAGCAGGTCAAGCCAATATCTTGGTTGGGGCCTCCCTCTGCCTCCGGGTATCTGCCTGGCACTCCTGTGGGCTCTCTTGTCTCTGGGACTCTGCCACCATGCAACATGGGAGCTTTGACTCCTCAGAGACATGCAAGCAGGTGGCAGGTAAAGAACCAAAATCCTAGGCAAGTTTTTAATTTAACTTTGGCGGGGAAGAAGTGAGGTTTTCTTTAATGTGTGGTGGCCTCTCTAGTTCCCCAGCCCTGCTGAGTCCTCAGACATCTTGACAGCAAAGGTCTTGATGGGTTCTTTCTTGATGACCTTACCTTCTACTTCCCCCATCCTCCGCCCCTCCTTGATTTCCCAATATGGCGAATCACAATATCAGCTGTCCAGTTTTTCAGGTTACGACTTCTAAGTTATCTTCACCTCCAAATCTTTCTCCAGACTCCGCTAGTTCTAGGTGAGGCACAGTACCCCTGCCTTTCCTTCCATCCTGGCCTGTAGTCCAGGTCTCCAGGCTCCTTCTCACCCTCACTGTCCCTGGCACGACCACCCAATGCTGAGGATCATCACACCACAACTGAAAATCTGTCAGGGTGCATCATTCCCCCGAGATAGTCCAATCCCTGCTGTATGGCTCCTAAGGCCTCTGGCAAAGTGGTATAAGCCCTGCTTCCCACCTGAGAACCAGACCACCTTCCATATCAGCTCAACTGCATGGTGCCTCTTGCCAGATCCAGGGCACGAGCTAAGCTCTGAATGAGACTAGCCAAGGTCCTGGCATGGCTCTCTGTGCCGCTTGGTGTCCAGGTAAACAAACACTTTTCTGAGCTTCAATTTCTTCACGTATGTTAGACTACTTGAGGGCAGGCCTGAGAATTAAGTGGTGTGATGCAGGTACAGGGCTGGGTAAACAAACAGACAAACAAACAAACAAACAAATATCAATCAAAGAAGCAAAAACCAAAGCTAATGCCCGATGCTTGCTCCTTTCTGAGCTCCTGCTGCGTCCTCTCCCCAGAGTGCCTTTCCCCACTCTCTGCCCAGCACCATCCTCCTGCTCTTGAGAATGAATGAGCTTGATGGGTCCCTCAAAGTTCGTGTGTTGGGAACATGGCATTTGAGGTGGGGCCTATGGGATGTCATTAGGAGTAGATAAAGTCATAGACATAGGGCCCCAAGGATGGCATTATTGGCTGTAGAAGAAGCTTGAGCTTCTGTCTGACACACTTGCCCTGTCTCACCGTGTGATGCCCTCCACCTAGTTATCACACAGCAAGCAGACCCACACCTGATGCTGATTGACATGTCCTTGGGCTTCCTGCAGACAGAGCCATGAACTAAGTAAACTTCTATTCTTCATAAATAATCTGGTGTCAGATAGTTTGTTATAGCAATGGAGAGTGGACTAAGACAGTGACTTCCTCTTTGAGCCCTACCAGGCCTGTGTTCAATAAGCTCCCAACTCTTCTTAGCTCCTTCTTCAGTTGTCTATATGCTTCTTGTTTTTATTAAGTTGAAGTTTTTCCCCTTTTTAAAATGTCTTATTATGAATAAGTATATACATTGAATGAGCAAATCTTGTGAAGGTGTCCCATTTCCCTCCTCTCTGTTCCCTACTCACTTAAAACTCACCTACTATACACTTCTTTATTCAGAAGATGAAGGGACTTCAAGAGCGGGGTGTCCTCTGTTTTCCTAGGCATAAGAGTCTATTGCAGACAGCACTCGCTTTGCAGGCTGACTGAGAAGGGAAGGACCCAGGGGACTTGGCACTATGGCTCTGCTCTGGACAAGTGATTCAACCTCCCAGAAACCATTTTTTTCTTGCCTAGAAGGGAAGAACACTATTTGCCACTCACCAAAGCACCTTACACTCAGTCTGACTCAGGGTAAACCTTCAATGAATATTTGTTCTTGCCTTTTCCTGGGGTTAAACATTGCAACGGTGCATAATAGACGCCAAGTCCCTCTCTGCTGAATGCATGCATAGTGAACAGTGATGGACTTAAGATTGAGCCCAGCCAATAACCTAAACCTAGGAAAAGCTGGATAGGAAGATAGCACTGGCTCTTTTCTCCCACTCCAAGAGACTTAGCAGGTGCTGGAACCCAGAGCAAAGGCCAAGACCTAGCACAGTGGGTGACCATGGTTCACAATCAAGGACTGCATGTGTTATGAGGAGCTGGAAGACAGGAGTGTGAAGGCTCTGGGATGAAGAACGAAGGATATGGGAATGCCAGTTACTCTAATTTGATCAGTGCACTCTGTAACCTATCAATATTTACATTTACTGCATGTTAATAAAAAACATTGACAAAAATGATGACAGTTAAAAAACTTCTTATCCAGCCCAGGGGTTCAGCTTCCTGACTTAGTTTCTGAGTTGTCCTGGGGACCTCGTCATCTGTGAGGGCTGTGACTGGATCACCCACTGCTTTGGCTGCAAGCAGAGGCCACACTCCTGATAGGCATGTGAGGATCTTGGTCTGGAATCAGGAGGGAGGGAGAGAGAGTGAGAGAAGAAGGGATGGAAAGTGACGGACCCAGGGCGGCTCAGAGAGCGAGTGACACAGTGCCAAGAGGAGGAAGATGGCAATGCCGGTGAAGTCTGAGCAAACGCAAAGTCAAGCACAATAATAATTTGGGCAAAATGGCAAATGGCACAGCTGAGGAGGAAATAGCATTGTGAATGTAAAAACTCCTAAATGGAGCGCAGATGGGAGGGAAAAGTGTAATCTTCTGGAAAAGCCTCTAATTGTCTGCCCACACTAATAATTTCAGCAAACGCTCCCTCTCTCCCTCCTGCGTATAATTACACCATTCCATCTGTCTATCAGCAGGTTTTTTACTGTGCCTTGCCGTTACCACGTTCTCCTGCTCGTGGAGAGATGAGGGCTTTCTGAAGATTTAAGAATCCTTCTGACACACATCCTGGAGAAAAGACACTCTGGAGACACAAATCCCTCTCTCAGGCCTGCTCTGACTCCATTTTCAAAAGTCATGTCATCTCACCAAATGCTCTCATGAGGTTCAAGGTGTCAGGGCCGCACAATCTTCCCACTGGGGTGTCCTCCTCTGCTGGTTAGTAGTGATGGGTTGGCTGAAGAGACCAGTGCTTCTGGGCAGCCCAGGTAGTTAGGCCTGGAGTGAGCCTCTGGTGTCCCATCCAGAGTTGGGTGGGCCAGGAGGAAGAGGTGAAGGCACATGGGAGGGGCATGGGTGTGTCATCGGCCCAGGTGGTAGCTTGTTTCTGAAGTCCAGGGAGGACCATCCAGTGGCCCTGACCAGACCTCTGTATGGTTCCAACTGCCTTTGGCTCCTCTCCCCGCTCTGGGAGTGAGTCCTGGAGAGGACAGGTGGCCTGGTCATGCAGCTCAGTAGGAAAGGTTCCATCTTCCAAGTCACTGTCCATCCCATGCAGAAGGCACAGGGTGTCCCATTGCCTTGCTCCATAGGCGGGGATGCTATGAAGGAAACTGCTGGGAGTGAGGCCTTAGGATGCTGGGATTTGCCCACAGATCAGTCCTCCAACAGTTCAGTTCTCATGTGAACACAACCCTAGTTCATCTCTCCACGGTCAATGAACCCTAGCTAGTTATTGGAAGGGGTGCCTGACAGGTGAAGAAGGGAGTGCAGGCCAGTCCCCCAGGTTGCTCCTGCAGGCTGAGGGTGCTGTGGTGGTGGCCTTGTGGAGCACGATCTATTTGCTGGATTTGGACTGGACCTCAGAAGCTCTGAATGATGGAGTAGCCTTGGCCCATCCTCACACAGGCCATGAGCACAGCCTAACCTCCCTCCAGACCACCAAGCAGATGAGAGGAGAGCTCACTTACACCCCAGCTCAGTGGACAAACATTGATGGTGTTCTCACAAGACGCTGTAAAAGATGAATACAGCATGCTTCCAACGTGCTGGGGCAGGGCTGGCCAATAAAAATGCAATGCAAGTCCCATCTGCAATTTAAAATGTTCTAATAGCTACAGCTAATGAGTAAAGAAAAACATGTAAAAATTATTTTACCAGTAGGTTTCATTTAAGGTAATACTTCCAAAATATTAACTCGATATATGACTACTATAAAATTATTTGATATTTTACTATTGTTGAGCAACAAGTCTTCAACATCTGGTATATTTGCATATATAGCACACCTCAATTTGAACTAGCCACCTCTGCATTGCTTGCCGGCTATGTGTAGCCAGAGGTTATAATATTAGACAATATAGATTTATATCTTCTTAAGGAGAAAAATGTGTTTTTAATTATGATTTTTAAATGTGCAGGATAATTATCATCGTTAAACCCCAGACAACCATTTGCTAAACACTTTCACATATATTATCTCATTTAATCTCAGCAATTTTATGAGGTGGCAGTAATTGCTATTTTTTAACAGATAAATAAAACATGAGCTTCAGAGCACTGGAGTGACTTGTGACTTCAGAGAAATAAGCTGACACCCTTCTTGCCTTCTTTCTTGAACACATGCAGACACACCCATCTTTCTGGAATGACGCGATAGGGCTCACCAGAGGAGCATTTCCCTAAGGTTCTACCTTAGGGAGATGAGAGAGGGGAGATGTCTCATTTGAGGACCTGTGCTGTTTACACTGAGTAAGTTTGCTCCATATAGAGCAGGGCGCTGAGTGACTCACTTGTACGGCAGGCCAAGAGACGGGGAGCCGAAGAAGAGGCTGAAAAGGTGATTTGGGATCTGGTAAGAAAGAAAGCTCTGGATGCAGGGGGATGGATGTGGACTTTACTAAGTCAACAATGGAAGCTCATGGAAGACTAATTCATGCATCAAACATCCACCGAGAGCATAGGACATGACATGACTTCTGGTTTGGGGAATGGAGTGACCAAAGCTTTGGTTTAAACCAAGTGATGTCACGGTGGTCATGGGGTGGACTATGGTGGGAGACAAGGGAGAAACAGGGAGCGGAGAAGCCTCTTTGTGAAGATGTAGTGGTGGAAATGGGAAGAGATGAATTGAGAGGTACTAAACATTCCTGTGACTACAGGCAGCAAGAAGCAAGGAGACAGCAGACAGGGAGGGTTTCCATGGTTTGTGCTTGGAGGCCAGGAAGAACAGTACTATACGCACAATTGCTAGCTAACTCCTCCCTGGAAGAACTCCTTCTACTCCCGCAGACTCTCCAGGACAAGCAGAGGCGGGAGGATGGTGCAGTGATGTCTTAATATGCCCTTTCCAGCTCACGCTTTCTAGCAGCTAAGAGAAAACAGTTTTTAAGCCTTCTCTGACCATAACTGGGAGCCATCTAGCTTGCTGAGGTGGCATTTATTCTGCCTAGGAGCAATGAAAAAGCTCTCTTGACCTGCTCCCACCCCTGTCCTCCTTCCCTCCTTGGCCCTCCGGGCCGACACTGGTAGGCAGAAAGGACTCATCGATTTTTGCCTGTTCCCTCTCCTTCCCCTTCTCATTAGCACTGCAGTTAATGTGTTGTATCTAACCTAAGCTCATGACTCATCTATGAAATTGGGCTGACACCTCCAAGGCTCTTCTAAGAAGCAAATGAACTCCTTGAGAGGCTTTGCAAGCTCCATAGTGTTGTCTAAGGTCACTGAGGCCTGCTGAGCTGACCTGTGCCAGGGAAGAATGCTGCTAGTCCTCTACCCGTCCCCCTTTCTGCTCATGCCTGTCTTTCTTATTTCAGACATTTTGTATATCCCTTCTGTGGTAGTTTGAATGGATGTCCTCCAATTGATCCAAAAGTTTATTAAAGCTTATACTTGTCTCCAGCCTTCTGGCTGGAGGAAATATCACTTTGGCCTGGCTGGATCCTAGGCTCCAGCCCTAGGGTGTTTCTGGGGCGGATCTGGAATTTCAGCCATACATATTCCAAGAACAGTTAGCTCAAGCCTGAAGTTCCTGTGGTTTGCCTGTTGGAGTGCTCTTGCTTGCTTTTGGAGTTGCAGGTGATGAGTCTCCCTCTGCTTGGACCCGTGAAGGGGGGGTCAGCCTCTGTCACATTTATGGAACCTCCCAGGGATCTGTAGCTTCAACAAATCCCTTCTTCCTCCCATAAACTGTGCCTGGTTTGGAGGTTCATCCCAGCAGAGTGTGGCTCACTGTGACACTATCTCTTCTCTGGAAATATCTTCCCTTTCCTTCTTCCTTCTTGGTCCCTACTTATTCTTTAAGACCAGTCTCTTATGAATACTCCTTATATCCTCCCCACCCAATAACTTCCAAAGCACCTTGCTCTCTCTTTCATGATATGATATTTATGTCATTTATATATCCATATCTGTCTCTAGACTGGGAGCTACTCCAGGGCTGGGCACATGTATCTTTTGGGGATCATTGCATCATTTAGTCCCCAGTGCTGTGCCCAGCACGTGCTAGTGCTCAGGAATTGTCTGTGGGATAAATGTGCAAGGCAATGAGCCACACGCAGAAGGCACGGCTCATTGGGGCTGCGCTCAATGCTGATATCTTGACTCCAACATCCCATCACTTACCCTCCAAAGCCCCACTGCCTGTGGTGCCCTGTGGTGCCATGAAGGAATATGAGTACAGACATGATCCTTTCGGTGCTGGCCATCTAGTTTCGGGGGACAGTAGAGTCATTCACATGATCATGAGTATTTTCACCCCCGAGAGAGTCAGGTAGAGTGGGGTAAATACCCACTAGTCATTATGTAACAGAATGACCATGAACCCGAGCTCCTGAATTCTTCCATTAGTCTCACTTTTGATCTTCACTGGCTCCGAGCAGTCAGGCTGGAAAACTATTCACTCCACTTTCCTGTATCTTCTCCACTAGTTTGTTTCTGTCATTGGTCTGAGGTCAGTGGAGTCCCCTCCCCTGGCTGACCCTCTGTTCCAAGTGTACTGGTGGATACCTTTTCAGAGATCTGGGAATGGCCTCAAGAAGCAGCTGAGCTCTGAGGATAAGGCATTGCCTCCTCTGTGACCCCTTCCTAGCCTCACAACATCCAGCAGGCCTGATGCACGATGGGCCATGGCTCTCTGAGGTCTTCCTCCAAGGCGTGACACTTATCCGGCACAGCCTCAGCCCTCTGCAGTGTCTGACTAATGAGCATGGTCCCTTTAAGCTGGCTGCTGCCTCCGCTCTCCCAGCCCCTCTATGCCTTGTGTCCCTCCATGAAGACAAAGCCCCGAATTAAGGCCTCCAGCTTCATTTCATTTCACAGAAGAGCCCACAAAAGCCAGCCCAGCAGCCCATTCATCCTAAAATAGTCTCTGAAAGCCTGAGCATACGTCAGTGCCCCTTTGCCAAGACCACACTGTATTGTCATAAAAGGACCATCTGAACAAGGTAGCACCAGCAACATTATCTCAATGTATTTGAATCACTGCAATATCCAAGTTCATTTCTCAGTAACTCAGTCCCACATCCCTTCTAACAATGAATGAACTGCGTGATAGCTGTGTGTATGTGCGCCTGTGCGTGTGCATGTGTGCAACTCTTCCTGGTGAAGTTCTAGATGAGTCAGCGTCCCGGGAGACCGGTCTATGTGTCCATCCCTCAGCACACATCCCAGGCAAGCAACATAACAGGCTGAGCAACACCAACCTCCCCAGATTCTCTCAGGTCTGATGGGAGAGGGGGTGGGAAGGAGGGGGCACCTGTGAATAGCAGCCGGAAGGGAGCCAGACAGCAGCGCTGTGAATCAATGACTCTTTCTGCTCCGTGACTGACTCAGTGTCTGCAGCCTGTCAGCTTCAGGCCCATCATCCTAAGACTGAAGACATCTTGCAAAGTCATTAGAATGGACACTGCTGTCCTGAGCGAAACTCTTAGAGCATGCTGAGAAGAGGGGATTACAGAACTCCACCCCCACTAGCAGAGGGATGCAGAAAGAGGGACTCCCAGCGGCAGCTCCCAGAGAGCACATGCTCCCATTTCCCAGCATGGCCCATTGTTTGGACAAACTCTTTTATGCCGTGTACCCCAGGTTTTTCCATTTATCAATCGAGGAGATAGACATCCTATGAAGGTGTCAAAAATGGGTTCTTAGTGGGTCTTAAAAACAGTGATAAGTATTTTTTAAATAAGAAATATTGTGCATCCTCCCATAGTCTTTCATCCTTCCCACAATCTCTGACACTTCAGCAATGCCTTGAGGAAAGTGTGCTTGGGCTGTGTAATCTTCTCAGAGACATCCCTGGAAACTAGCCCAGTCAGCTGAGGAAGGAAGGGGTCTCCCACCTTCTCATGCTCCCCCAAAGAAATCTAGGAAAGAATGTGTCTTACCCATTTTTGCTTAACTTGATAACATCAGAATACTTGGGAAAATCGAACTTCTGTTGATCTATTCCACACAGTTCAATATAATATTATTGGACAAAAAGGTGTTATCACTTATTGTATAAAATAATTTTCTCTAAAAAAATAGCATCTGGACTGATCCAGACTACCTACGGAGAAGGATATCCAGCTGATTGGGGACAGGGAAGAGGAAAATTGGGGAACAGAGATGTCAATTCATTACTTGTTCATTCAATATATCTAATTATGGATACTAAGGAAAAAAATTAAAAAAAAATAAAGGTGTGTGCCACCAAAAAAAAAAAAAAAAAAAAAAGCTTCTTAAGCCAGACATGATGGTGCATACCTGTAATTCCAGCACTAGGCAGGCCGAGGCAGGAGAATCACGAGTTCAAGGGTAGCCTTGGCTATATATTGAAACTCTGTCATTCCCTTTCAATCTTACTAAAGACCCCTAGAGTGACACTTGTCAGATCCTGGGTTCAAGGCTTGTCGTGAACTTGCTGTGTGGACTTGGACACATTATTGAGACCTCACTTTCTCTTTCTTTCTCTCACTTTCTTTTTAAAATATCTATTTATGAGAGAGAGAGAAAGAGAGGTAAAAGAAAGAATGTGCATTCCAGGGCCTCCAACCACTGCAAACAAACTCCAGATGCATGTGCTACCTTGTGCATCTGGCTTTAAGTGGGCACTGGGGAATCGAACCTGCGCTGTTAGGCATTGCAGGCCTTAACCTCTGAGCAATCTCTCCAGCCCTCACTTTCTTTCTTTCTTTACACGAGAGCAACAACCTACCTCTCCATATTTACAAATAAAGTGTAATGGCTCTGAGCATGGGCTTGGAGCCAGATGGCCGGCCGACTTTGATTCTGGGCTCTGCTGTGTCATCTTGGAAAGCCAGGTAAGGTCACTGTTTCCCACCCTAGCCCTCCTCTGTACATGGAGATGAATAATAGCTGCTTCGAGGGCTTGCTGTGAGCATTAAACCACGGTGCATGTAAGATGCTCAGCAGGGGCCAGCCACGGAACACACCCTACTGATGGCGGCTGAGCAACACTGTACAGGAAAACAAAGCGAAGAAGGTAACATCACCAAAACTGAGCAGGGATGCACACATCTATGACATCACGGGAGGGTGGGTGGCAGCCTCTGAGCTGAGGTCAGGAGGAAGGCTAACTCTTCACTTTTCCTCTGATCAGCAGAGCCCGGAGCTGTGGTCTCAGCAGACATATACAGACATATCAAATGCAGCTGCCTGGAGAAGAACCCGGGATCTCTGGAAAAGCCAGCATCCCATGTCACCTGCCACATCACCAGCCAGCCCCTCACTGTGCTGCCCATCCAGCCTCCTGTATATCCATATATCCACAGGATCTCTACCACCACACTGGCTGTGAGCGTCTTAGCAGCCAGGCATTGGGCAGAGTTGGAGTGTGTCCTGTCTGACAAGGAGGCATCTTGTCCCTGAGGAAAGCCAGGCAGGATTGTGTGCCACGCTGGGCCCAAGCTGTCCCAGGATGGACAAGCCTGTATGAGGGAGCAGCTTTATTTCTGGTTCCTTCACTGAAGGCCAGTGTCAATTGCAGACTTTTTTTTTTCCTATGTGGGGCTGAAACAACAAGTGTTACATTTTTTTCTGGAGGACTATTTTCAGCATGGCAGAGAGGACATTTTCTGGTGAGCAGGGAGTGAAAAGAGGCACTGTGATGACTGACCTGGAGACCAGGGCTCATTCACTCTACCTGGATTATTTGATAAGCTGGGGGATAGGAGCTCTGCAGGCTGTATGCTGGCAAGCTCTATTGGCACAAAGGAACTATGGAAGAGTGGGCTCTTGGAGCAATGCTCTACGGTGGCTGGACTCACAGGGCCTTTGGAAGAAGCTGACTGAATCATCATCGTAGTTGTCATCATCAGCAGTAGCAGCAGCAGGTTACTTTTTATTAAAAATATTAAATTTAAAATTAATAGAAATTTAAAATTTACTAAATTATAAAATTATTTAAAAAAAACTACTGCTCACATGTTAGGAGTCAGTCTCTGTCATAAGCACCTTATTTTTTATCTTCTCCCATACCCTACAAGGTGGGTACTGTCACTATCTTATCCCTATTGTACCGTTTAGGAAACCGAGGCCAGAGAGAACTTGACAGAGAGGGCACGCAGGAGTGTACAATCTGAACCCAGGGCCAGCTGACTCTGAAGCCCATCCTCTTAGCTTATTTCAGAGTGAGAAAGAGCCGTGAATTTTCCTGAGGTTGAAGGGCTCTGGAACTGGGATTCCTGGGGTCTGGGCCTTTTGAACAACAGACCAGTGCTCTGGGTAGAATCAGGGACCCTCTGTCACATTTGTCTTGCAATTCCCCAAACCCAACAGTGAGTGACTCTCACTCCAGGGCCAGGGCTAACACAGCTGTGCTAGGGACTTGCGTGTTCCTTGCTTCATGCTTCTTTCTTAAGTGAAACTGACTCTCAGATTGTCAGACATGTTCTCCAGAGTCTCTCTGACCATCTTCCAGAGGTAGAGCTAATACACTCATTCCTTTCTCCCCTACTTCACAACTAGAGCCCAGCATGCACTCTCGATAAGCATACTCAGAAAGCTGTGGAACATCCTGCCAACACCCACATATCTACATGCACGCAAACAGTGGAGCAGGAGGTGCTCACACAGCACATACATCCGTGCACACATGTCTGTGTGCATGCATGTGCACACTGTCTTATTTTACAATAGAACTACGTGAGCACAGTAGCTCACAAGACCTCTTAGGAACCCTCTGGGTAAGCACATGAGTGTGCATGTACTTGAGTGGATGGTGAAGGAGGTGGGCCAGGAAGGAGGCTTGTAACAGACTGCAGCAGGCAGCCCTGATAACCACCAAGGCTCAGCTTCAGGTGCAGCTCTGAGCAGCTCCTCCCTAGTGGTCCACCTTGTTCATCCCTGAGCCCCTGCCGCTGGTTCCCCACAAATAGGCAGAGCTATATGTTTGAACCTCTTAATTTTCATGAAGTCTAAGTCCCCCTGATGCCCAGGCCTCCGTGATGACTTCTGACTGTCTGCATTAGTGAGTTGTCTTTGTCTTCAACACCTCAACCAGTGCTAAGGTTTGTTCCAGGAACCACATCAAAACTGGTGACAAAACAAACCACAGGTCCTCCCAAAGGAAAGTATGGGAGTTCACAGCAGACCACCACTCAAATGAAAGCAGTATGCTCCTTAAACTATGGCATGGGCCCAAAGCAGGCTATGCTGGTCAGTTTCCTAGAAACTGTTGGCTCCTTAGAAGGTAGAGCTGCACCATGAGAGGGGGAGGAACCTGTGGGTAAAAGCCTGTGGATAGGGCTGGGGAGATGGCTCAGTCAATCAAGTGCTTGCTTTGCAAGTATGAAAACCTGAGTTCAACCACCAGAACCCATGTACAAACGTCTTGCATGATGGGTGCACTGGGGATGGGGTGGGGGTGGAGACAAGTGGATCCCTGGGGCTCACTAGCCAGCCAAATGTAATTGGTGAGCTAAGTTCCAGAAGAAAGAGAGACATTCTCCAAAAAGGTGGACAGCATTCCTGAGGATGACACCAAGGTTGTCCTCTGACCTCCACATACACATGGACACACATGCATGCATACCTGCACACATGTGCACCCAAACACGTGTGCATACACATCCACAGGTGCACCTACACACATGGATGCACACCTGCACACATGTGAATCCACACACATGTGTGCATACATATCCACATCTACACACATGCATGCACACACACAGACACATTTAAAGTAATCTGTGCAGTGGCCGCCTGGCTAGCTCAGTTGATAGAGCATGAGACTCTTAAAGTAATCTGTGCAGAGCCACTTGCCATGAGGAACCCCAGTGGGAAACATTAAAAGCTGAGAATGCGTTGACTGTACCTAACCATTAGAGCATCTGAGCCTAGTGGTGTGATGCAGTTCAAGTTCTTGTGTCCTCTGTGGACTGGTAAATGCTGCCGCTACCCAGCATCAAGACACAATATCCTTCTGCATATCACAAGCATGGGAAAGGGTCAGAGCGCATATTGTTTTGGTAATGTTCTAAAGTTGAAAAATCCTTGGTTTAGCCATTGAAAGCCGGGAGCAGCCTGTAGGCAGGTAGTGAACTTATACCTGAGCCATTAAATATAGCTTGCAAAAATGTGTTTTTCTAGTTAAAAAAATATGTTCATAGTAAGAATACAAATAGTACAAAGATGCCAGACACTTTTCACGGGTGCCAAAATTATAAAGTTTTTAAGGATCATTTTACAAATTTGGCATACATATATACATATATGTATATGCATGAATATGTCTGTGAACATGGGTCTAAATAGAAAAGACACTGATAGATAAGAGACCACCACAAAGACTTTGTCACTGTTCCCATGCTCCCCTCTTCGAGTCACATAGGCTCTGAGACTCAGTTTGACCTCAAGAATGTGAAGGATGTAATGCTGGAGACAAGGCCTTAGGAGAGCTGCTGCTTTTCTCTGGGGGTGGTGGTGCTTGTAACACTACCTCTGGGAATTGGCTGATGTGTTCTAAGTGCCATACCATGCGGAGAGAAATGTGAAGTGAAGCACGGGTGCCAGCTCAGTGATGCTCCTGCCAACACTGATGGGCAGCCTTGTGAGCCAGCCAGCTGGCACCTTCCAGCCCACTGGAGCCTCTGGGTGACACCACACAGGTGCAGATGAATCACACAACTGAACTTAGCCCAGCCACAGAGCCATGAAGGATAGCAAGGGCTGGTTTTGGTTTGAAGTGACTGGGGTGGCTTGTTACACGGAAGTAGAGAACTGAAATGTGTAGGTTTACTTTATTCATTCTAGAAACTGCTTAGTAATCAATTGACTGGCTGCCACATTAAAAAATAGATACAATACTAAAGAACATTTGTGTGATATCTAGTTCTTTGCAAGAATAATTCAATGGATAAGTGTTTGATCGATCTATCTAGTTTCCAGAAATAAATGTCACGTGTACTTAATTTGATCATGGGTTTTGCTCTATTATTTTTTTTTCAAGGTAGGGTCTCACTCTAGTCCTGGCTGACCTGGAATTCACTATGTAGTCTCAGGCTGGCCTTGAACTCAAGGTGATCCTCTTACCACCACCTCTCCATTGCTGAGACTAAAGGCAAGGGCCACACACCCAGATGGATTTTGCTCTATTCTTATCATTTTTGCTCTTCCACAAAATACAAATGTAGTGGATTCCCTATTTCCTTGTCTACAAGGGTGTACAGGTATAATCAAAGTTTACATCTTTTTTTTTGTCTGACACATTAAAATATAATTTATTTTGCTTTTTATCAGAGGTGATTAAAGTGGTTCATCTTTTGAGCAATTTATATTTACTTTTTCTGTGGATGTCCTTTTGCCCATTTTTTTCTGGTTCATAATAGTTTTTTCAAATAAAATTTTAAGAATTATTTTTGCCTTTTGAGTTGCAACTTTCAGTCTTCAAACTAGAATAATTGGTCTTTATCTGTTATTTGTATTATAAAGATCTTTGCAGATTATTTTCTGGCATTTGACTTTGTGTATACACTTGGTCATGCATGGGTGTTTTCACGGATGCATATACCATCTTCCTTTTGCTTATTTTATAATTTTGTCAGTCTTCCAGGTGGTATTTGTTTTGCTGTGAGGAATGAGGAAGGGATCTTGTTCAACAGTTTTGAGCAATAGCTTGAATGCTGGTTGATCCATTGCTTGGAAAGACTCCCCTATCACCTGCTATCTCCTCGTAGCATTTGGGTCTATGTCTGCACTCTGTATTTACTCCACTGATCTTTCTGTTCCTAGGCCAATACCTAAAATAGACCTCTGTGAGGTATTTTGTCTGCCTTTACTTTGGGCTGCAGTTTTCTCTGGGAGCCAGGAGCTAAGATAAACAGCCTTTGTTACTTGTTCCAATATGATACTTGTTTCATATTTTCCCTTTTTCTTCTTTTTCTAAAGAAGTTTTTTGAGAAAGAGTATCCCTATATAGCCCAGACTGGCTTTGAACATGCAATTCTGCCTCAGCCTCCTAAGTGCTGGGATGACAGATATGAGCCACCATACTAAGCTCCAATGCTTTTATTTCAGTTCTTTTGATGTGTGTGTGTGTGTGTGTGTGTGTGTGTGTGTGTGTGCGCAGATGTGTCCATGTGAGTGCAACGGCAGATGTGCAGATATGTAAGTGTATGTGCACGCATGTGGAACGCAGAGGATAAACTTGGGTATCATCCCTAGGAAACTGTCTACCTTCCACTGAAATACAGTCTTTCATTGGTCTGGAGTTCACCACCTAGGCTAGGCTGCTGGCCAGTGAGCCTCAGAGGTCCTCTTATCTCTGCCTCCCCAGTGTTGAGATTACAGACAAACAGACAAGCACCGTGTCTGGCATGCATTTCATTTATAATTTCCCCCACTTCCCCCTATATATTTTCTTTAACATTTTTTAGAGAGGCTTCTTTCCTGGAATCATTTCTCCTTGAGTAGAAAAATCCCTTCCAACCATGGCTTTTAAACATTTCTGCTGGACCATTGTTGACACTTTCCTGGCCTTCCAGAACACATCTACCCTGGGCTGATCTTCACTCTTCCTTCCTGCTCTGTGCGAGAGCTCTGCTGTTGTGTACCGTGAATGAATGTTCCTTCTCTTGTCTGCTCAGGTGCCTGTAGTGTTACTTGGGTCAACTTGGGTGAGTGGGTGGAGAGTAAAACAGGAGACTTATGGACTGTAAAGGAAGGATGTTCCCCCTGAAGAAGGGGAGGGTTTCCATAGGCCACATGCCATCTGATCATGGGTATAGGGCAGCCACCCTTTTCCACCAGTTTTACCCATGAGAAAAGAGTTCCTGGCCAGGGAGTCTGAATGCACTCACCTGCCTGCACTGCTTCCCTTTCCTCCCCAGTGGTTTACTATGTTGCTCTGCTGCTAAAGCAGGTAAAATGAATATGTGAAGTCAAGCATGGGAGAAGACCCAGAAAGTCTGAATAAACAATATTGGAATAACAGTGTCTGACTCACCAAGGGCAATTAGCCAGAAAAGCACACATGTATGGAAACCTTATCTGTTTTCCTCTTGGAAAATAGAAAAGCAAATCTGAAATTTTAGTGTGATCTATATTTTTTGTAAAGGGAATAACTGGAGGGGAGACAGGAAATAGAGTCTTTTATTTCAGCCCTCAAACCCCAGCCTGGAGTTTTCATCATACATAGTTGGCACTGTGAACAAGCTGCAGTTCCCACTTGGGCTTCCCACGGTTGGGAAGCTGAGGGTCCATGTCTAGGAGAGGCGCCAGGGTTAAAGAGAAGCCATGATTTCAGGGAGGCTCTCTCTGGCTAGTGACCCAGCCTTCCTCTTCCATTTCTCCCATGCCTGCAGAGTCCTCGCCTCACAATCAACCGAATCTCCCACCACCTTTTCCCTCCATTCCTTCCACTCTCCGGTGGCCATTTCTGTCAAATGTACCATTCTCCACTGAGCTTGTGGCTCTGTCCACTGTGATCTCTCCTTTTCTTTATTCTCATTCTCCCTTCTTTGTAGTCAAGCTGTCACCTAGTCCCTTCGGGATGCTTCTTGTTTTTATTTTTTGGTGTTTGTTGAGACAGGGTTTCATGTAGCCTAGGCTGACCCCGAACTCCCAAAGATGATCTTGAACTCCTGATTCTCCTGCCTCCACCTCCCACAGGCTGGTATTACAGGCTGGGCTACCACATTCAGCCAGAGTATTTTTGACTGGTTCTTCTTTATCCTATGGTCATTGTCCTGATCCATGTTAATCCAGAAGCTTCTGTCCTCTTCCCAGAACAGCCCACATTATCATGACCAGATGTGTCTTTCTAGAATGCCATACTCAGCTCATCCCTTCTGAACCAAGACAGACGGAGAGCAATGCCCACACCACACGGAGCCACTGTGCTCTGCTCTGGGCTTATTTCATTTGATATCATCACAGCCATTTGAGGTGTGATTGATAATCCCTAGGCAAAAAAGGATCAAGAAATTCTTAGATCAGTTTTAAGCCTATTTCCTAGTTTTAAAACTCTCCTCCATATGGCTCTGACTTGATTGCTTGGCCCTCTTACCTCCTCCAGCCCCAGTCGAACTGCTGGTTCAGTTAAGCTCTCTCTTCCTGAGGAGGGTAGGGTGGAGAGGTAGGTCTTGTGAGCAGAAGGCACAAACCAAAAAGACTTGAGTTCCTGCCTCCACACAGCTGCCTATGAGTGACTGTGCTGGTGGGGGAAATAGTAAGAAGTCGAGTTGTATACTTAAACCTCACATGGTGAAGTCCTAACCCAGGTACCCTAAAATGTGACTGTCCTCAGAAACAGTGGCACTTAAGTCACAATGAGGTCACAAGGGAGGGCCCAGTATGACTGGCAACCTTATAAGAAGACAAAAGCAGGACAAGGGTACAGAGGGAAGAAAACACATGAACACAGGGAGGAAACAGTCCCTAAGCAAGGGTATAGTCCTTAGGGAAAGCCAACACTGCAGACACCATAACCTTAGATTTCCAGCCTCTGGAATTGTGAGTAGATCCACCCTGCTTTCAGGCCACCATACACTTTGCTGCAATGGCAGCATAATGAAACAATTCCATGAGGCCAAACCAGGATTGTCTGGAGGAAGCTGGGCATGGGGCCAGGGGGTTGGGTACTGCCGAAGAGCCACCTTTACTGAGCATCATCTACACACCGCTCTCTGTGTTATTACACAGCTACATTTCACAATTATTACCTCTGAGCCATAGGCATACCCTGCAAGGTCAACACTGTCACAGTCATTTTAGAGACTTGAGACCCAAAGCTCAGAGTTGCTAGGACATGACCCTACAGATATTGAGTTACAGGTAGTGAGGAGCAGGTTTGGGATCCAAACCCCAGTCTCCTTGCTAAACCTGCATTCATTCTTTTTCATGGTCCCATTGTCACTTGGATGATGACAAGCTGATCTAAGACCTGCCCACAACCACAGGGCCTTAGCCCCCCAGGTGGGGTCTGGGAGCAGTGCCTTGTCTTTTGGGGAGACACTCCCAAGACACACAGGACTTCACTGAGCCAGGGAAGGGAAGCTGCATGGCTGCACTTTCTTTCTGCTGAGCCACATCCCTTTCTCCTTGAAGTCCACACAGTCTTGGAGGAACCTGAGTAGGGGCAACCTCAGCTTCCTGAGATAGTTCAGGATCATTGGACAGCAGGTGACATTCCTAATGAGCTGGGAATGCTGTCCTTAAAGCTCCAGTTAATGTGTGTGCAGGTGGGAGCTGCATCACTCTCATATCTGCTGGGGAGGGGACGTGGGTGCAGGTGGGGGTCTGGGGACCATTCCTCCAAGTGATGTGCACCATGAGTAGCCATCACCCTCATATCTGCTGGGGAGGGGATGTGGGTGCAGGTGGGAGCCTGGGGACCATTCCTCCAAGCGATGTGCACCATGAGTAACCATCACCCTCATATCTGCTGGGGAGGGGACGTGGTGGCAGGTGGGAGCCTGGGGACCATTCCTCCAAGCGATGTGCACCATGAGTAACCATCACCCTCATATCTGCTGGGAGGGGCTCATTCTCTGTCCTCATTCATCATTTCCTCATCTCACACCCTGGTGCGCTGACGGGAAGAAACTTCATCTCACAATTAGGTGTCTCAAAGAAAGGCTTGATTCTGATTTAATCAGAAAAGGGATTCCAAATCAAACAGATCACCACCGGTTATTAAGGATAGAATTACTAAAGTTTGGGCACTGCCACGAACATGAATCGTATCTTTCCATTGCTAACTTTCAATAACTACCGTTTTAATAATTAATTTGGCACTAATTAATGCATGGCAAGTATCAACCTGATTGATCTCTTCACAAGGTGCAGGCTGCGCTGCAATGGGGCTGGAGGCTGCCGGGGAAGTTCACAGTGGAGAATGGGTGAGAGAGTGCGGGGTCCCAGTGCCCCCTCTCTGAGCAGGAAGAGCTGCAGCTGCCTTCACTCACCTGGGTGGAGTGGGCAAGTTCACCTTTCCCAAGGAAAAATCTGGAGTCTGGACTAATCAAATTAACTGCTTCGTTGTCAATCACTCTGAATGCCCAGACTTCCCACACTAACTTCAAGAGGCAGTGCAGGCAGTGCGCTAGGGCCCTTAGAGAAAAGTCCTGGGTCATCTTTTCATGGATCAAATGGGCGATCAAGGTGATAGGCTTACTACAAAATAATGATCTCCATCTTCGGGCAACCTTCTGAGTTCAAGGAGAATTCCAAATATAATTCATTACATCAGTGGTTTCCATTTAGTCAAAAGAACTAGAATCATGTCAGCCTTAAAGAAAAGTTATGTCCTGTTTCTGAGAAGTTCTGCTTCAGTAGAGGCAGGCTAAGAGGTCTGATTTTATAAGGTAGGGATGTCGTGGGCTCAGGAGCCCATATCTTTAGACCCTGACAATTGCAATGTCAAGTAAATGCCCGGGCTTGTTCAAGGCCTCCAGCCACCTTCTCAGCTGCCCTCTTCTCCGGGCTATATGCTATGGGAGCTGCTTCATTATAAAAAGCAACATCTTTAAGAACACCGCAGTATGGCTGAAATCAGAAGGAGTTAACACTCAATGGAAATGCTTCTTCTCTCCAGGAAGGCTATTCATTGTGGCTTTGGCTTACAGTTTCTCAGGTTTCTGCCATGGGCTGGCCAAGTCTCTCTCCCAACAGTCCTGTTTGGATATGACAGATGTCAAGGAAGGAGAGAGTGAAACAGTGAGTGCAGCGGGTCTCACTCAGGCAGCCTTTCTTCCTGTGTCTCAGCTGAGTCAGTCTGTGAATTATCTGCGATCACAGAAGTTACAGTACAGCTGGCTGCCAGGAGCCCATTTTTGTGTGTTTGTTGGGTAGAGGAACCTTTGTGTTTTAGGGCCAGGTCCAGTGGGCAGGGGGGAGGCAGGTGCCCAGCATTCCTTGCTTTCTCCACTCCTCACCTTGCAACAACTCAATGGCAGATGGAGGGGTGACAACAGAGTCCTTCCGGTTGCACAACCATAATATTTACCTATTGGTTCTTTGTAGAAGAAGCCAGCTGGCCCTGGGCTAGAGCAGCATGAAGGATGTCACATGGCAGGCCTGGGTTGGGATGCCTTGCTAGATAACATCCGGAAGCAGGCCACATCTGTGCTCGCGCCTGATTCGCTTTGGTGGTGGGGGTGTGGTGAAGGAGTGCTTCTCTAACTGTGAGAGCATGCTCACTCAGTATACAGGGCAAGTGACAGGCACTTGAGTGTCACCATCCTCAGAAGCAGGCCTCACCAAATGATGGTGTGGAGAACTTTGTGTAGCACTGAAGGCTAGCTGCATTGAGGTGCCTGGCTTGATGGTGAGTCCTTTATGGACTTTGGTTCCCTTCCTCCTTCTAGTACCAGTATTCCCAGATTTCTCCTGCAACAAATGGAATTCACTTGAACCCCAGTCTCAGAAGCTGCTTTGAGGGGTCCTAAACCAGTCAGTGGTGTATCTATCTCTAAGCTGCCCAAAGCAGGGACCATGTATCAAATCCCACCAAGAGAGGTAGGTTCCCTCTAGCTGATTGGTTGAGTTTTACTTGTCAGGGCTCCTCCTGCCCTGGCCTGGCCTTAAGCCACAGGCTGAAGACTTGGACTTAATCCTTTTCTTAGATTCAGACTCGCACACTAGCTTTTCTGTGGAACTGCATGGCTGGGGACTCTCCTCTCTTTACAATTGCGCCCTGTGCAAGCCGATTACCCCTTCACCCCAGGAACAATGCCCAGACAACCAGGCTAGTTTCTGTTTTGTCATCAGATAATTCTGTTGCTTTCCTCCTTACAGAGAACTGAGCGGAGAAAGGAATCAGGTGAGAAAACCAGCCTTGGCCTGCTTGTCCCTCCCCCATCTGTTTTGTGGGGGCAGAAAAGGCATTTCTATCCAGTATTTTTCTCTCTTCTTCCCCAAGAGCTCCGCACACCACCAGGGTCAGGTTGGGTCTGTCGGTGGCTTCTGCCTACACTCTCCAGCCTCTGAGGGGTCTCCAAATTAAAATGCAAGTCTTAAGTACATGCTGTCCGTCCTGGGGATTGTTGACAGCCAAAGACCACACGGGCTCGTCAGCGTGATCTCAGAGAGGAGTGATCAGGGCAAATGGTTCCAAATGGAGATGAAAAGGCTTTTACAGTGACAGGGAAGAGATACTGCAGGCTGCCTGAGAAAATGCAGTTTGGGAATAGGAAAAACATGGGCCGTTGTGCAAATCAAAAACAAGAGGGAAGGGACTGTAGCGTGTGAAGTGATGTAAAGAAAAGAAGCGAGATGAGAGAAGAAAGAGGGAGAGGGCAGGCTCATGAGGCGGGTGATGAGAAGGCAGGAGGATGCAAATATCAGAGAGTTGAAAATAGTGAGAGAGGAGACAGCATGTTCAAACATGGGCCCAGGTGAAGGTGGGTGGAGGGACGGGTGTTCCAGCAGGCAAGCGCTTGGTGTCCCTGAAGAATTCAGAGCAAGCTGCAGTGGTAGCCAGGCATGGGAAAATGGCTCTTCTCTGACTTAGCACAGCATGCAGTTTATCGCCACCAAGTAACCGGATGTGCCCATTAAAAAAAAAATCTTAGCTGCTTTGTCAAGAAGTTGGGAGTGAGACAGGGAGAGGAAGAGTTGCAGGAAAGAGGTGGGCAGTGAAGAGCGGGGGAATGTGAAAAGTGATACAAGAGAAAAAAGGACACAGGTGGAGGCTGGGAAGGTGTCTCCGTGTGTAAAGTGCCACTATGTAAGCATGAAGACCTGAGTTTGCATCCCCAGAGCCCACATCCAGTGCTAGGTGTGGTGACATGCATCACATCCCAGAACTGGGGAGGTGGAGCCAGGGTGACCCTGGAGCTCGCTGGCTGGCTAAGCTCAGGAGAGATCTTTTCTCAAAGAACCTTGACCTCAACCTCTAGACTCCACATGTACACTTACATGTGCATATGCACCTGCACATATATGTATACTCACACACATACGAATATGTGCACACATGCACACACACACAGAAATAAAGAAAGATCGGAGAAGGAGAGAAGTGAGCAAGACCTGAGGGAGAGAGCAATGCCAGGGCAGAAGGGGCAAGGAGAGGATCTTTGAGGCAGGGAGAGAAGCAGGGTGTGGAGGAGGAAGACTGGGAAACTGCAGCCGAGAAGAGAAAAGCCCTTGATATTTTGGGAGGCCCTGTTAGGAACCATGCACTGAGCGAGGTGCCACTTTATTGTCTTGTTTAGTCTTCACATCAGGACCTTGTTGACACTCTCATCACTGAAATCCATCACTTGCTGGCCTTTTGGCCAAGATCAAATATAGTACCTTAATACGGGGTTCCGAGGGCTTCAGTAACTTTGCCTAGAATCACAACATCAAGGAAGTGGGGGAGTTTGGGACTCAATCTTGGGAGTAAAGGTGGCTTCAGACAGATCAAGAGCAGCCAAATAAGAAACACAGACAGGTAACTGTTTTCATGACTCTTCGAAGTGAGGCATGCTTAGTGAGCCCTTCTTGGGATGCCAGGATGCTGTAACCTGTGAAAACTTGGGCCTCCAACCATCAGGGGGAGCAACTTCCCCAGCACAAACAACAGGAACCTGAAGCACCTAAGAACTAGCCACTTCAGGCACAAGTTGTTTGTGAGCTTTAAGTTGTAGGGCATTTGGAGGTGATCAGGAAGGCTACAGCTGAGCAAGCCAATTCCTGTCAGCCGGTTCTCATTTGTCCTGGAGCTCATCTAAATGGGGTCCACCATTATTCGTGATGGACACCTGCTCTGCTTCCTACACCAGCTTGTGACTGTGGCCTCCTTTGCTATATGGCTATGTCTGTCACCCTTGACAGCCAGGGCATGTCTGTTCACTCACGCCAAAGGGCCTGGAGCCTGCATCGTGCCTGGTGCACCACAGATGGTCAGAATATTTTGACAAGTGAATGAGCAAATGAAGACATGCTTCAGTAGAAGTGATCTCGAAGAAGCATCTGCTTCTACCTAACCTGGCTCAGATCAGCACCACCATGGTACTTTTAAACAAAGAACTCCACAAAGCGGGCCTTCTCTGCTCTCCTTACCCTTCCTGTTGGCTGGGACATCGTTCAAGAACGCCCTTCTTGCTCTTTGGCTATTGAACCCACTGGTGTCTTTTGTTGGGGCTGAGGTTGGAAATTAGGAAGAAAGCTAATTATTGTCTTGTGTCCCGGGAGTGAGAATAATAACGGCTGTCTTCAAGGCTACTGCGTGGATGTGTGATTGTAGCTCAGAAGCTGAAGTACTCTGGTAGGTCACTGTCCTCCGGCACCACTGCCCTTCATGTGGGTTGGACAGAATGTTTAAGCTTGGCGAGGCCTCACCTTAGACCTATTGAATCAGAATCTCAGAGTGTTGTCTTTGCCAGGCCTCTGCTGGCTTGGGCATGGCCAATCCCGTAGCCTGCCCTCTTTCCTGACTCATGGCTCTCTGGGATGCCCAATCACCGCATCCCAGTCGAGTTTGTCTTTCTTGGTGAGTTCAGGGTCATTGCCAAGCTAAGAAGTCAGTTTCCATCATTGCTGTTCCTCCTTTTTGAGTCACACCATAAACCACTTTATTTCAACTACAAACAGCAAAGTTATTTCTGTCGGGCCTCAGCATATGGACTTAATAGGATGCTGTAATGCCGCCCTGTGCTAATCTGTGGCATATCTAATATCCATCTCTCTTAGAAATAACAGTGTTCAGAAATTAGAAGGGACTTTAGCAACAAAATAATTAATGTGGATAACCATCATAAACGCCACAAATGCAACTAATACAGATGGTAGTGAGCCGTGATTGCTAATATGTTAACCTGTTTTGACAGAACTTTAATTTTTTTTCCTCGGGAGGTTCGTGGATGGAAGTTAAAATGTCCTTTTCTTCCTGACAAGAGACCTATCTTTTTGGGTCAGGGATTCAGTGATTTTCTACCTGGGCCAGGTAACATCACAGAAGAGGAGGGAGGGTTTGCACAGCAGCAGTGGGCCTCCCTCCCATGCTGCCCTGAGGCTGTGTCAGGAGAATGATTTCAGCTCCTCTGGGTCCTCTTTCTCCTCCTGCCTCGGGCTTAGGCAGGCTTGGTAGTCTGGAACTGCAGCCAGACATCTACCTGGCCTGCTCCATGGCTCTGAGGGAGGGGCTGGGCTCCACTCAGCAGGAAGCAACTCTTTGAAGATCTTAGCTGCCTACAGGTGCAGATTTTAGAGCCCAGCTCCAAAGCCTGCATAGAAATGAATGCTGGTAATGGATGAAACTCACAGGCAAAAATCTGGGTTGGGGGGTTTTTAGGGGACACTGGCAGCTCCTGGTTGCCCTGCTTTCTGTGTGCTCGGTCTTTAAACAGCCTGATGGGCAGAAAGCCATTGCAATGCTTCAAGATGAGTCAGAGGCCCCCAGGGAAACCCTTGAGTTTAAACTGGTGTGTTGGGGGGAGAGGATAGAGGGAAGCTGGCCTTCATTTTAGCTTACCCCTTGCTATGAGATCAGCACAGTGCCTTAGACATAGAATTCCATTTTCTCTTTAGAATGATCATTTGAGGTGGGTATGGTAAGCTAATATTTAAGATAAAGAGGGCTGGAGAGATGGCTCAGTGGTTAAGGCACTTGCCTCCAGTGCCTAAGGCCCTGAGTTCAATTCCCCAGGACCCACATAACCCAGACCCACAAGGTGGTAGCCCTGGTGTGTTCTCCTCTCTCTCTCTTTCTCTCTCTCTCTCTCCCTCCTTCCCCCTCTCTCTTATTGAAAATGAATAAATAAAATATTTAAAAAAAAAGAAATTGTAAACCTAAATAAATCCTTCCTGGAGTTTTTTTTTTTTTTTAAAAAAAAGATAAAGAAGCTGAGAATTAGATGGTAAGCAATTTTTTAAGTTTACTAGGGCATGGAATCCATAGGTAGAGCTGTTGGGGGGGCTCTCATGGAGCTTCACAGACACTGAGTTACCCCCTGATGGCCTGGCATGCCCACGGCTGTGAAGGTACAGTGGCCTCTCTGAGTCTTCCTGTCCCAGTGAAGTCAATCCCACCCACTATGATGTTCAGTTCCAGAACCTTCTTTCACCCAGGGTTATGATCTAGACCTTTTATCCCCTTCTCTCTGGGGCTGTTGTTATCCACCCTTTTTATTTTATCATCTTCTTGGAATTGTGCTGTAGAATCTCTAAATTTTTAAAAATGGAGTCACCTCTCTCTACCTCTCTCTCCTTTCTGTTCCTTTTCCATGTTCCCTTTCATAGAGCTCAGAACTCTTTCTCACTATCTGCTTTATCTGGTGGGTGAATTTTCCTTTCTTCAGCCACTCTGTCCTGAACCCATTCTTCAGGTTTCAGCTCAGTGCTCACCAAAACAGTTCTTTCCAAGTTTGACTGATGCAGGCCTCCAACTTTTGGCTCCCCATGGGCTTCAACAGTCAACTCCTGGCTTAATGTTATAGTTTTGATCTTAAATGTGTGCTAGAGTCCCTGAGCTAAAGCTTGGTCCCCAATCTCTACTGCTATTGGGAGGTGGTAGGATGTTTAGGAGACAGGGCCTAGGGAGAGGAAGGTAGGTCATTGGGGTATGTCCTCTGAAGGGACATTGGGTCTCTTTGCTTCCTAGTTGCCAGGAGGTGAGCAGATCTCCTCTACCATGTGCTCCCCACTATGACGTTCTGCCTTGCCCCAGACCTGGGAGAAAGAAATGTGGCTAAGAACCATGGTTTAAAAACTTTCTAACCATGAGCTGAGATTTACCTTTTCCTCTTTCTAAGTTGATTTTCTTGGATATTTTCTCACAGTGATGGAAATCTGTCTCTATGGCTCTGGTCGTGAAAAGTAAGAAGTGAAGCCATTGAGGCATGTCCTTGGGGGTAGATCTTGCTATGTCCCCACACTGTGTCCTTTTTCTGTGTTTCCTGGCCACCATGGTGTGAACCACCCTGCTCCTCCATGCCCTGCCCTCACCACCACAGCAGACCTATATCTCAGAAACCAGGAGCTGGGGTAGAGCTTTCCTGTCTTTGTTTCTGTCAAGTATTTGGTGACAGTGATGGTTATAGTAACAAACGTTCTAACAGTCAGGACTTCCTGTTGGAGTGCTTTCTTCCCTTACTTAGCTGTAGGGACAGCAATTTCTGGGACCCATTTTCATCCCATGGCTGATCTCTTCCATCTTCTTTTTTCCCTCTCTTTCCCATCTCCATATTTTTATTCTTTAGTCCAGGAAATGACTGCTTCCCATCAGCTCTGCTGCCACCACCTGGTCCCAAAGAGCACCATTCTGCACTTGGGTGAGGTCCTTGGCTCTTAAGAGGTACCCTACCGACTGGAGATAGAATTCTGTTGTGAAAACCCTACGATGATTTGATTTGATTCGTGGTTGGGACTTGGCCCTCCACCTTTCTGCTCCCGGCTCACCTCCTCCTTCCCCACTCAGCTTTAGCTGAACTGGCCTCGATGATTCTCAAATCCCAGAGGGATGGAGACAGGCTGGGGGGGGGGGTGGATGACTAAAGTTTCATGTGCAGAGCCACTGGGTCACCAACACTGTCCATGACTTCCATCTGTCCAGGTGGCTCTTCTCCTGACCACCTGCCTGGTTCCCTCCTTCACTTCCTCTTTATTCTTTTAGTCTCATTCCCTTTGGGGGGATATTTTCTTCTATTAAAATTTCAAGTCCTTCCTCCAACATTTCTTGTATTTATTTTTCCCTTTCTGATTTATGTTTCCTTTTTTTGCTTTCTGACTTCATATCATTTCTATACACAATCTCATTTCCCCCACTAGATGGCAAGCTCCAGGTATCTCCTCTATTCTGAAACTGTCCTTTGTCTCCCAAGACAGAATAGACTCTTCTCTCCTCTGTTCTTTTTATATGTTCCGGCTGCACACAGCACAGGGTATTATAATATTTGGCACTTGCTGGAAGCCTGTAGATGGCTGAAAGTATTATGGTCAGGGGCTGTGGTTCAGTCATCCCCATCCTCAGCATCTAACCAAGCCTGCAGCATTGCACACAGTAGGTCTTGAGCAGGCCTCCTAGAGACAGGCACATGGAAGCTGGGGCTAGGTAATGTCTGTGTACAGAAGGGAAGACAAAGGGAGCAGGGCTTGAATCAGAAGGTACGGTCTCACTGGGGGATACACAGAGGATACAGAGATGACCAAGCAAAGAAGGGACAGACATGCTCTGTATCATGTCACAGTGCACAGAGGTGACAGGTTTACAAAACCTGCTCCTGGGGCTGGAGTTAAGCAGTTAAGGACTTTTCACACAAGCCCCGGGGCCTGAGAGAGGCTGACTTTGATTCCCCAACACCCATAGAAACAGCTGTGCTTGGCCACTCACATTTGTAATCCTAGTGCTGTGCAGAGCAGAGAATCTGGGGCCTCAGCAAGCTCCACAATAGTGAGAGACTCTGTCTCAAGGACGGACACAGATGAGCAACATAGGGCCTGATGTTCTCCTCTGGAGCGTCCACATGCATGCTCATGGGATATGCACATCTGCACACACATGTGCATATGCTACACACACCACGCCACTCATACCACCACATGCACAAGCCAACGAACAACATGCCCTGTAGTTTTATACAGCAACAGAGGCCAACATGTAGGAGGAACAATCCCTTTTCTGGACCCTTCTCCCTATGCTTTTAAAATTAAAAGCCCCCATTACCTCAGCTAAAGCAAACAGAACATTTTCTACTCTTCTATATTGTGAAGGTTTGAGAAGAGTGTTCATCTT
This sequence comes from Zapus hudsonius, assembly GCA_004024765.1. NCBI lineage: Eukaryota > Metazoa > Chordata > Mammalia > Rodentia > Dipodidae > Zapus > Zapus hudsonius. Next base: position 12,602 of record PVHP010014128.1, on the reverse strand, counting down.
ATTCATTTATATTTCTTGTACCTAGACTAAGATTATATCACAAATGCTTAATTTTCTGTTGAATTACATAAATTAAAGCATATAAATAATGTGATATGAGTAGATAAAAAAGAGAGAAGGAAAAAAAAGAGATTTGCACACATGCTTATTGGGTACTTCCAGAAAGGGTGAAATCATCCTTGTTTTCTATCTGGAGTTCCTGGGAATTTTCTTCTGTCCAAAAACACAGTTGCTGGAAACTAGTCTAAGGATCTGATTGTTGTGGGGGAAGTTCGAGGATGATGAGCGAAGGAGACCCATGGCTGGCATGGTGGTAAAAGAAATACTGGGTCCTCTTTTCAGCTTCTGTCTTGTCTGGCTCTTCAATGCCAAGGCTGCTTCTGCAGGTGGAATTGGTCACCACACTCTGCCCCAAATGGCCCCAGGGCTCTGCCATGACAACAGGAAGATCGGTTCCTCGAGACACTCTTACTCCCTATCTCCTTGAGGTTAATTCATTTTCTGAAGGAGTCAAGACCCTCGCCCAGTCCACACAGAAACTCCCGCGCACACATACACATGCACAAGTAGACTTCTTGTCAGAGCTCATTCCTCTAATGGATGAGATGCTGAGTGAGGGAGCCAGCAGATGGACACCCTGGAGGTTCTGAGGCGCGTCACTCTCTATCAGCCCTGTCCGATGATCCCAGCAGTCTCGGGGAGGGACTGTTGCTGACATAGGTGGGCTCTATGCATTTGTAGCTGGAGTGAGACCCGCTTTTCCCTGAGGGATGACAATGTCTCCTCAGCTGCTCTGGATAGGCCACACTGAGACTGGACCTAAGTGTGTGTTTTTGTTGCCTTCCTTCTGGAATCTTCCCTCTCCCCTTTGGGTTCCAATGAGACATCATTTGCACACTGCAATTAGGAAGCAATGTGACTATATTATACTTTGAATAACCACGGTAACAATTTCTTCTTTGTCATAAGGTCAAATGGTCCGGAGATCCTTCATAGAATAGACGTTTATTGTGCCTTCCCTCAGTGTCAGGCAGTGTGCCTGGGGCCAAGGTAGGCATTTCATTCCTGTTTTTCAGAGGAAGAGAAGAGATTCAGCGCTCAATGTACCTACGTCAGAATCCAAGGCCTGCCTTGGGGTTGCTGGCTTAATGGGCTTTTCATAATACCCAACCCATATGGGTCTCAGGTGAGGGGGAGGGAAGGACACAGTTGTTTCCTCTGCTCATGGTACCCACTGAGGCAACAGACTAGAAGGCCCTGAGACAGCAATGTGATCTATGGGAGGGGACAGCGTGGTGCCGGGCGTGCCATGAAGAATTAAGCTCAAGGAGATGCTATTGAGCTCCAGAGATTTAGCATCAGCACAAGAGATCAAAGACATGATCTCTCTGGCAGACCACACTATCAGAAGGGATCAAAGCAAAACAAAAGCAGGCATTTTGGTGCCCTGAGTGTTGGCAGCTGCCCCACTGGCTCTGGTGCAAAGAAAGCCATTGAGGTTCAGGAAATGTGTTAAGACACACCTGGATTTTTTTCCCCACAGCTGACATTTCACTGTGGCCTGTCAATAACAAACACACTACTATGCCTATCAACTTGTCCTTGCTTGTCCCCAAGATGGCCAGCCTACCATTTCCTTTTCAGTGTGCCTAATTGTCCTCAATGGCTTCCCTTAGATCATTGTCAAGAAGATCACTCAGGTTTGGAGGAGGCTCCATGTTCATTGCATGATGACCCTGCTCTTGCCGAAGTGTCAGCTCTGTCTGAGTCCAGCCTGTGCTCATGTAGAGTCAGGTTCTACCAGGAGCAGAGGGGTGGAGTTAGGATCCACTCCAGGACTTAGGAAACTTGTGTGACCTCTCAGATCTTTAGTTTCCTCCCTACAAAATCAACCGGGTGGTCTGTGCCAGTGACTGACACCTCACCTTCTCTGGCAGTCAGTTTCCAAATCAGATAATAACCCCACAGGTAGGCACCCAATAGACACTGGCTGATGCATCAAAGTGTATGCACCAAGGTAGGAAGGGGCTGCTCTGGGGCTCCATGGGGAGGCCCTGAACACTGCCCCTGTGTGCCTTCCCTCTGTTCTCAGACCCAACACCCCCAACACCCTCTCTGAGGTCCTTCCATGGGACACTGGAGTTCCACTGCACCCAATGTGACAACCACACAGGTAGATCCTATAAGCTTTGTCAAACTCTGACATTCAGTGATTTAGAGCCATGAAGTCTAAGATCCCTTACCAATCCATGAAAGGTTTCTGACATACCTTCTAGAAAGTTCCCTCAGAAATGTCCCTGTACTTCTTCTGGGGTATCTCTGGGTCTATCCTGTTGATTTCCTGAAACTGCCTGTCTCAGCCCACCTTGCTAGCTTTTTCTTCCCAACACTTTCTCTCCTGACAAGGCAGCCTTGTACTGCACACCACTTCTGAGCATGGGCATTCTTGTGCCTCTGTATCTTGACTCATATTATCCCCTGTGACTTTCCCTGCTGACTTTCTTCTTGGAAAACTCATATGCATCCTTCATGGTCTGGCTTAGGTGCACCCTTACTTGAAGACCTGTCACTCACACAGGACAGTTAGCTACATCTTTCCATAAGCCACCTTGTCCTCTAAGATACACAAATCCACCATGGCTAATTTAGACATGACCACTTTCCACAACCTGCAAAGAGCTTAAAGGTAGAATTTTAGTTCTGAATTCCCACAGGCCTTGATGCCTGTGGTAGTCTGAATGTAAAGTGTCCCCCATAGCCTCATGTATTTTGAGTACTTAGTCCCTAGCTGGTGGTAATTTGGGAGGTGGAATCTTGCTGGAGGAGGTGTGTCACTAAGGGCAACCTTTGAGGTTTATTAGTCCAGATTGCCAGCATTTAGAAATCAACTCTGTTGCTGCTTTTTGCTGTGGCAAGGTGTGATGTCCGGCCTCTGCTCTCCCATCCTTCCCATGCCACGATGAAGCTTCTCCCTAAACTGGGAGCCAAAATACACCCTTTTTCTGTCCCAGCAGCAGCTTTTGGTTGGGTGTTTTGTTCCAGCAATGAGAAGGTAACTAGAACAATGCTTAGAAACACTCCATACACAGTTGTAAAATGACAGCAAGAAACAGCAAAGGCAGGCATACATTTGGGTATTTCCTTTGAAGAGACAGCTGTTGGGCAGCTCCCACAGATGCCAGCCTATACTCAGTGCACAGAGCAGGCTGAGGTCCTACCCACCATAGGCTGGATTCTCAGAAGTTCAGCTACTGTCTTCCCCTCCCATCTCTTCAAAATTGTTCCCCACCAGAAATGGCTTTTTGATGGACTCATCTTGAGAAGAAAGAGCTTGCAAAGCTGCAATGGTTAATATTGTCAACCTGATGGGATCTAGAATCACCTGGGTGTGTCTATGAAGGAGTTTCTAGGTTAGGGTAAATGTGGTAGGAAGACCAGCCCTAAATGTGGCTAGCATCATTTCATGGGCTGAATAAGAAGAGAGTAAGCTGAGCACCAGTGTCCATCGCTCTCTCCTTCCTGACTGTGAATGAATGTGACCAGCAGCCTCCTGTTTCTACTGCCATGCCTCTCCTTCTGGACTGGAAGCCGAAATAAGCTCCTCCCTAAAGTTGCTTTTTGTCAGGTATTTGGTCACAGCAAGGCAAAAAGAAACTAAGACTGTGGTTTAAAATTAAAACCGGTAGGTAAATGCACAGTTAGTCCCTGAGTCAAGGGGATAGTCTAAAGGTGCTGTCCACATAGATCAGAGGCCTGAAGCTCTGCAGTGGGCATTAAGCCTGCAGCATTTCCTGCCATATGGCTCTCTCTCTCCCTACTTACCCTCAAGGCTCTGGACAACCCTTCCTGGGTGAGCTGTGCATTTCTTGTCCTGCTTCTTCTAATCTCTGTCTGCCTTGTCAAGTGAAGAATTTGATTTTCCTCCCCAAGAAAATCAGATTTGACTGAGCTCAATTCATTTTCCCAATTGCTTCCGAAACAGTAACTGTCTCTGTGAGGATGAAAGGGCCAAACTAGAAACTTCCAGTGCAGAGTTGGCCTAGGGACATAGCTGTGGGGAGGGTGGTAGTCTTCTGCAGGCAGAAGGACATGGATCTGAAGCTCTGGGTCCCCCGAGTCCAAGGGACCATAGGGAAAGGATTGAGAGGAGACCATGTCAGGTCTGAGCATTGCTCTTAATTCCCCACCCTCAAGAACTGTGGGAGAATCAGAATGACACTGCCCAGGTCCCTCCCAACACATCCTATGAGACAATGGGACAAGGGCTATCAGTGTGCAGTGGGGCCTATCAGAGTCACAGAGGGGTTATGCAATGGGTAACTTTAACTGTCAATTTGATTAGGTTAATATCTGTCTAGGAGATTAGTGAATCACACCTCTGGGTGTGTCTCTGAAGGTTCTGAATGAACAGGTTAACATCTTGATGGATTCACAATAGGATGGCTTTACTAGGAGGTGGTAAAAGACAGGAGGTGGTGGGTAGTTAGATAAAGTAGATTCATGAAGACCAGACCCTGTGGACTAAATCTTACCCTGGCCTCTTCCTGTTCCACCATGTCTTCTCTGTCATGACAGAATAAACCCTCTAAAACCAGGAGCTAAAATAAATTCTTCCTCTCTTATTTTGTTCTCTCAGATATTTTGATCACAATTGTGGGGACACTAACACTGGGTGTGTTGTGGTTTGGATATGACACATCCTCCCCAAGGGTTCATGTGAAGGTTTGGTGCCTAGCCTGTTTAGGAAGGTGGTAAAGCATCCAGAGGAAGGACACTGACTGGGGTGTGATTTTGAAGGGTATCTCGTCCCTTCCCATCTCTCTCTTTTTCTGCTGGCTCATTGCCATGAGAAGAGCGCTGTTTCACCACACTCTTCCACCTTCATGTTCTGTCACATCAGACCCAGAAACAAGAAAGTCAGAAACCATGGACTGAGGGCTGGAGAGATGGCTTAGCAGTTAAGGCACTTGCCTCCAGTGCCTAAGGCCCCAAGTTCAATTCCTCAGTACCCACATAAGCCAGACCCACAAGGCGGTAGCCCTGGTGTGCTCTCTCTCTCTCTCTCTCTCTCTCTCTCTCTCTCTCTCTCTCTCTCTCTCTCTCTCTCTCCCCTCTGCTTAATAAAGAAAAATTAAAAAAAAAAAGAAACCATGGACTGAAACCTCTGAAACCAGGAGCCAAAACTAATCTGTCCTTTAACCTGGTTCTCTCAGGTATATGTCATACTGCCCAAAAGTCTAGCATAGGCTAGAGACACCAAGGTAACAATGCTTTAAGACCATGTCACAGGAAGACAAGGTGTGGGTGCCATAGTGAAGTTCAACCCCATAAAGTAACAAACCTACTGGAGACTCAGGATCAGAGGATATCTCAGTGGTCACAGAGCCATGCAGAAGTCAAGTGAAGATAATGCCTTGGAGTCTTAGTTATACCACCCACAGAACAGGATGGACCTACCTCACAGGATGAAGATCAACGTTCTGGTTGTTACATGCTACTGGGTATTCAAGCACCTATTCCACTTACCCATCATGTTCAAAGAGTCATCTATGGGCACATTTTCCATAGTAGTAGGACTAGGTTTATTACCCCTAATAAACTAGGCTAGGTTGGGTCTCACTTACTATTGCATTCCCAGTGCAGAGCACTCTGCCCATTCCCATGAAGCTCATTGTTGTATAGCCACCTGGACCCAGATAATGACTGTGAGGAAGCTTACCCAGCTCCCCACCGATGCTGGTTTCCAGGCTGAAGTAATGCCTGAGCAGGACCAACAGGAACCTGGGACAGATCGAGTCCAGTAAGTACATGGGTCCCATGGGACTAAAGATTTGGGAGCCCCAAGTCCTCCATTCCCAGCACTAACTTCATGTCTTCTCTTCCATCCTCCACTACTTTAAACAAGACAGGGCTAAAGCTCTTCTCTGAATCCCTTGTTTATCCTGCAGGTACTGTCCTACTTACAAGGTGTTTTCTGTATTCAGGGGACTGGAAGGGTAAGAAGAGAAAGGGGTTGGCTGAGCAATGGGTTGGCCAGTTGCTGAGGGCATGTCCAGGGAAGTAGTCTTTTGGGGCAAGCATGTCTGCTTGCAGACTTGGGGTGGGGAGGCCATGAGAAATATAACCTAAGCCAAGAATCCTGAGCGGCATCCTCTCTCCTCACTTCTGGCAAGATGCTGCCTCCGATCAGCACTGCTGGAATTGGTAGTGATGAATGGGTTAAAGGGGGGCAGGAAAGGAGCAGTGAGCCTATAGTGTATGGCTAAATCTTTCTTGGGAAATTGACTTCCCAAATACACAAGAGTTTTGCTTTAATAACGTCTCTTTCAGGAGAGAGGGGATGTGATAAAGTGTGGATGGAGAGAGAAAAGGAAGAGCAAATGGAGGAGATGTGAAGTGTCAGCAGGAGCTGGGGCTGTAGCTCAAGAGGAGGGGGCTTGTCTAGCATGCCCCGGGTCCCCCTGGGTTTCATTTCTAGCGCTGGGAAAAAAATGTCATTAGAGATCTTTTTAGGGATATAATGTAGGAGAGACAGGAAGTTAAAATTGGAGCTGTTCTGCCAAATCAGCCGTAGCCAGAACCTCATAGTGCCACATAAGAGAATCGATGGGTCAATAGGTGCTTCTCTCCCATGCCATCAGGGAGTGATTAGTCTTAATGTGCCAGGGAATCAGCTCGGTAAACAATGAGGCTGACAGGTGGGCAGAAGTGAGCACCCTGCTGTTTCGCTACAGAGCACAGAAGATGGTCTGGCAGAGAACCCACTGGTGTGAGCCCGGAAATCTTTCATGGACATCACAGCGTCCAAGACACTCATTCCTTTGGGCAGAGGAAATGCTGGCCACAGAGCACGAACCTGCTATTTAATGAGTCCTGTGGCCAGAGGCTCGGGAGGAGACATGCCTATCCCTAGTCATGGCTAAGCATCTCCTGCAGTGTGTCATGTTTGTCTGATGCTTTTAACTCTTTCCAGATCTTTCCTATCATGTCCGTCTGCCCTCAAACAATTCCTTTTAGGTATCTGACAGGCCTCTTTCCTTCTCTCCCTTCTTTTTGGCTCTTTTACTCCCTTTCTCGTCCACGTTCCTTTCTGCAACACTTGGCTAGATTCTTTTGGAAAATGAAGAATCAAGGCAGGGATAAAGCTTTTCTCTGAATCCCTTGTATATCCTGCAGTTTGTCTTTGTTCCGAGACCACTCTTCCTGGATTTTCGTCATTTGGAGGTATCTATTGCTGTGACCCTCCTTCCTCTCACCAGATGACGAAACCCTGGTGTCCTCCCTCCTATCCTCAGCTCTCTTCCTCCTCACAATGGCCCTCTCAAGGGTGGTCCCATCAGCTCAGGGAATTTCTCCCATTGGGGTCTCTATTTGGCTCTTAACTTTGACCCATAGACCCATGGAACCCACTGCTGGCTAGGTCTCTCCATCAGAACCCAAACTATCAAGTCCCCTGTCTTTCAGGCCCATTCTGTCCATGCTTCCTGCCATCTCTTCACCCTCACTGCTCCGTGGGTATCCACCGGAAGCCAGGGGATGCCTGCCCCTCTTCGCTCACCTCCTAAACCTGTCTTCAATCTGTCCTCATCTCTACATCTTTGCGCTCACCCACCCCCAGGCTTCAAAGGTGATTAGCTCAGAAATTCCAACAGGGAATGAGTTTATCCCCAGGGAATACTGGATCTACCCAGAGAAGACTCCTTCTTCCTAATGAGTCCACTTTCTACTTTCCATGTTTTGAAGGTCCCACCTGAGTGGTTGCTCCTGGCAACAGGTGTGAGAGGACAGAGATGCCAGGTGAGCCACTCTACAACCAGGCACAGACAGTGTGAAGCATGTGCTGAGGCAAAGAGGCTCCAGCTCACAGTGTGGTCTCTCTGATATCAGGTTCCCCTTGGAGCCATTCTCAGAGAATCCATGTCCTACATACTAACTGGTGCTTGCTTGTTATTTCCCAGCTAGCTTCTCCACAGAGTTTGCCCAGTCCACATCAAGGCCTTGCCCATCTCCTCAGCCCGCCTCCATTTCTCCCCAATTCCATACTCCCAAAAGACCAGCAGGCACGCAGGTCTCCATGACAATTAGGCTCTTGTATGCCTCTTGCCCAGGGTACACATGACCGTTCTCCCGTGTCCTACGTAACTCTTCAAGACCCAGACCAATGGAGGAATCTCTGCAAAGACTTCTCTTTGCTGTACCACAACAACACCTGTCCACTTTATCCATCTACCTCTCTCATTTCTGCAATCTTCTTGAGATTAAAAAAAGAAAAGATTTCATTTATCTTTACAGATGCAGAGCCCAGGAAGGAACAGATGAAGGTGCTGGCCAAGTTCACTTTTCTTGTGTCTGCAAGGATCAGCCTTCAGCCTTTGGCCTTCCACACTATGCCCTCCAATCCAGACCTGAGGCTCCCGAGGCCACGATGGGGTCCTGAGCTACTTGACCCTCTAGTTCCTCATTAGAGGAGAACAAGAAGCTCCTCACATTGCCTGTGTTGCCTCTCTAAGCACTTCCATTTATTCACAAGCTTAAAGACAAGAGCCTGGCCCCCCAGCATACATCGGATCAAAAGCAGGAACAAAAAGGATTGTGAAAGAAAGGAGCTGGAAACAGTTACCACTTTGATGCCAGCAATTCTTTGAGGAAGCAACTGAGGATGGTGCCCCCAGCAGAGAGGAGAAGGAGCTACCAGAAGGTGAACCAAACCACTGAAGGCAGGGAAGGCACGGAGGGGGCTGCTCTGCTCTGCTGGCTTCCAGTGAGCACAGCAGTTGGGCATGGGGTGGTCTCATTAATCTCCACTCCTTGCTTGCCCAGCCTCGGGCCTTTACAATCTGCTCCATTAGGAGATTTAGGATTCCTACAGGAACAGGCAATCTGAGCAGAGATTTGAGAAGGAGGATTATAAGTAATGACTAGAATAACAGTCATTAATAGGGAAACATCAACAACACAGGTTTCTTAGTTCACAATAATAAAACATTTAATGAATGGGTGTATTGAGCCCAGGAATGTAGGACTGTTCAAATCCTGGTCTCAAAATAGCCATACCTTCTCATGAAATCCTCCCCTGGAAAAACAGGAGCTCACAAAGCAAAACGATGCTGTGTGGCTACCTAGAACAATGATGGCATTTCTAGATGCTGTGTGGCTACCCAGGGCTATGCTCACGTCTATAGAGCTGGACTAGGCAGCATTTACTAAGCAAGCTAGGGCTAACCAGATTCTTCAGAGTTAAACCCATACACCCCCAGCCTAAGACGACTATGGCTGGAGACAGTGTATGTTTCCCTTGAGTTCCTCCCAGCATGCACTGACCCAGGCAGCCTACTCCTGAGCCAACATCGCCTCCATACTGGTGGCATCTGGGGAACATGGGATGGGGTGGGGGCCATGCTAAGGTGACCTTCTGGTACTAGGAGCGAGGGATTATGTCCAGGGAGGGTCTTGAGATTGTTCTCAGACAGCCCAAGGACACAAGGTAGCAATGGGAGCAGCTTATTAGGAAACCAAGCACGTTAGAAGGTAGCAGAAACCCTACATTACAGAGCAGAGAGCAAGGCCGCAGTGTCTTGTGCCCATCCGCCGCACACACAGATGGTTCAAGAGATTTGTGGTGTGCTTTCATGGCAAAGGACGGAGTGGCTCTCTTTGTGACATAGAAGAAACCACAGTGGCACTCAGAGCAGTCCAACTTTCCGATGCCCAGGGACTTTCTAGCATGTCTGTTAGAAGGTCAGTTATGTCACTCTATAGTTGTACTTTGGGATGAACTTTAAACAACACCCAAGTCAAGATGATAAAGTGTTTTCAAGATGGCGACAACCACAGAAACCTTGTATACAGCAGGTTTCCTGACTTGTGGGGGCCATGCATACAGTTGGAGCACAGTAGGTGCCTTAGATGAGAAAGGGGCCCACACTCAGGGGCAGGGCGTCTTCTCTAAATGGCCGCTCTTTCTTGTTTATGCACTTTAAGAAAGCTGCAGCCTAAGCTTGGACTCTCAGTCATTATCAGTTCTCACCCCTCCTTCTGTCCCCTTAAGGGATGCACGAGAGGATCAAACCAGTTTGCATCTTTGGAAAGATCTGGATTCTTTTCTTCTCCCTCTGAGCTGTCACTTGTTGTAAAAACAATCATTGATATTCAGCCATTATACTTCCATAATCATTAATATTCTTAAAAGGCTCCTGGAAACACATTTATACAGGGCTACATGATCAGTTCCTGCATTTACTTTCCATTTAAATAACGGTTTTAGCCAGGGTTTTGATGTGCTGTTTACTTTAATTACTGTTCTGCCCCTATCTGTGTCTTGACACAGTGTCATTTAATATTTTATGAAATTTCCCTAGCCCTTTTTTCCTGATATGTGTGATTCTAAGGGGTTGCTGGTATATTTTTGTAAACTTGCACTTTTAACTTTTCTAAGGCTTGCTGTAAACAAGATGTGGCATGTCTCTGGATTCTCTTTCCCCGGTGATCCTGGGAGGGAATAAATAAACTAGGAGACATCTGCTTTACCAAGCTGGCACAGGAATCCCAGAGTGTTCTGGCTCTGCTATGGGCTCAGAGTGACAGGCCAGTGACCAGATGAGGTATAATGCCACCCAGATGAAATAAAGAGTCAGCTTCTCAGAATGTGGTCAGGTGAAGGGTCTTGCCTGGGAGCCCCACGTGGGGACTGCTGAGCTGACACCTGCATTTAAGCAAGATCCCACGTGAAGTTTCACCACTGAGGTCTCAGAAGCACTGCACTGAAGGAAATCTGCTAGTGGGTGTGAAGAGAATAGGCCATCTCCTCTCTCCCCAAAGTCCCAGGCTTTTGAAGTAAAAGATCTAATTTCAGGATCTGGAAGAGATTTTTTTTTTTTAAGACAGGGTCTCAGCTAGACCTAGCCTTAGAACTTTCTATGGAGATCAGGATGGCTTCCTCCTGCCTCAGTTTTCTGAGTGCTAGGACTATAGGTATGCACCATTCTTCTTGGCTGATCTTTTCTTCTCCTTCTTTCCTTTATTTTTTTGGGGGGATAGTGTCTCTCTCCCTGTGTAGTTCAGGTTGGGCTTGAACTCAGCAATTCTCCTTTCTCTGCCTTTAAACTGCTGGGATTGCAGGTGTGGTTTTGAGGTCATTTCTAAATAAGTGTTTTAAATGCTGTGTTCATTGTCTGCGCCAAACCCCCACCTCCTCCATGCTTTAGTTCACTTAAATCATTCATTAACGAAGTCTTGTACCCAGTACTATGTGCTAGGGAGTAGCAAGACAGTGTGGTTCCATGCAATTACAGAGACACATCAAAGTGCTAAAGATGTAGCTGTGAACAGAGGGATAGATCAAGGAACTTTCCATTAGATAGGTGATTTTGCACTATTTGTTTATTTATTTGAGAGAGAGAGAGAGAGAGAGAGAGAGAGAGAGAGAGAGAGAGAGAGAGAGAACAGAAACAGAGAGAATGGGCATGCCAGGGTCTCTAGCCATGGAAAACGAACTCCAGATGCATGTACCACTTTGTGCATCTGGCTTTAGTGGATACTGGGAAATCGAACCTGGGCCCCTAAGCTTTGTCTTAACTGTTGAGCCATCCATCTCTCCAGCTCTTTGCACTGACTCTTAAAGGATGGGTAGTAATTCACAGATGGAAGAGAAGGATGGGGTCTGTGGCTGGAATGCACTATCTTCTTGTTCTGTCTGGTTGAGGACAGGGCCAATGAGCATGACTGGAGTGATCACTGTGTCTTTGGCAGGGTTTGGGATGCAGAGTAGGGAAGTCCATGCAGACTCAGCTCTATCCATTGCCGGCTGTGGCCTTCAGTGAGCACCTCTGCCAAGGCTGTACCTGTGTTGCTATGAAGCCGATGAGCTGAATATGTGAGAGGAACCAGTAGTCACTAGTAGGCATGTCTAACACCAGCTGAACGTGAAGCCTAGGATGATGAACAAGGAAGGGAACAAGAGCAAAGACAAGGAGAAGAAGAAGCCCAGGGAAGAGTTATGGAGGCCATGGAGAGCAGACAAGGAGGGGATGGGAGGGGTTCCATTGGCTGGTCAACAGCCTCCCCCATCTACCCACCTAGTCTTTGTTGACACTTAATATAGAAACTAGGCCCGTTACTGAGGACAGATCAATACTCCACTGAAGAATAAGACCTCTCTTGGGTCAGGCCAGAGCAGGAATGTGATCTCAGTAATGTGCGTTTGGGATTTGGGGCTTATTGCAGAAGGTAGCTTTGGAGGTAACAGGCAGCTGTCAGGCCTGGGAAAATGGGAAACGAGAACGGTGGAAATCGAAACCTGTAACTCAGGCTTAAGGACAGATATTATTTCCTTGTCTCTTTCTGTATGAACTGAAGTCAATTGCCATTTAGGTAGAACCAAAGCAAAAAGAAGACATGAACTCATTTTAAGGGAACAAATCCAGCTAAAAATTCTTTCCCCATTGCTTCCTTCTCTCTATGGCATTTATCTTGGGGAACAGATGAATGGGTCATCTCAATTTAATAGTAAAGGTAAGGGCAATCATTCCTGATATGAAGGTTCCAAATAAATAACCAAATAGTTAACAGGTCTCGCCTTGGTTTGGTGATCTGGCTGGCCTCTG
>PVHP010014127.1:0-39681 GCA_004024765.1 Zapus hudsonius | reverse complement strand
GATGAACTGTGGGTTGCAATGGAGACCCAGTGAATTCCAGGACTATGGATGGGTGCCAAGGCGAGCTGCCAGCACCGGATGAAGTTTTCCCGGACTGTGAGTAGCCGAGCTGGAGGGGCGGAATTGAATCTCCAAGAGACTTGTGTTATTGGTTAGAATCATTGAGCTTGGAGTTAGAGATTGATGGTGCCCTGTTTGTCTTAAATCTTGTATTATATTTGTCAATCTGTTTTTGCTGTGCCTCATGTTTTGCATTGTGAATGTTCTGTGCCATTATGGGTTTATTTTTGGTATTATGGCTTAGTTGAAAGCTGCGGGGACTTAAGAGTTGAGTTGAACATATTGTGTTTATATCTTGAATGATTATTAGTTTGTGGGAGCCAGGGGCGGACTGTCATGGTTTGATACAGGTGTCCCCCACAAACAATTGAATGTGTTCTGATAGATCGATCCTCAGCTGATGGCAGTTTGGGTTTTACAACCTCGATGAAGCTGTGTTGTTGGGGCGGGCTTATGGGGTTCTAAGCCAGCTTCCCCTTGCCAGTGTTTGGCACACCTTCCTGCCGCTGTTTGCAGTGCTGTGGCAGAGGTGATGTCCAGCCCTCTGCTCATGCCATCGTTTTCCCTGCCTGGATGGAGTCTCCCCTCGAGTTTGTAAGCCAAATAAACCCATTCCTCCACAAGCCACTTTTGCTTGGGTTCTTTCTGCGCAGCAACTAGAAGTCTGACCACAACAGTTTCTTAGCTTTTTTTTAAATTATTTTTTTATTGTCCATAATGAGTTACAACATTTAGTGGGCAAACAATGAGTTGTTATCCCCCATTCCCCACTGCCCTCCCCTCCCCCCTCCACTGGCTAACCTCCTCCATGGGTCGTCTGGATCAGTCCTTGTGACAGGGGACCATGGAGAGCCTAGTCTTCAGCCAGGTTCTCCTGGCCATGCATCTGGATAGTCTCCCCCACCACGGCTCTTACAATCTTTCCTCCCCCTAGTTTCTTAGCTTTTTAAATGATAGTTTTCCTCAAGGACTTATTACTATAACTCCGAGATTTAACTTTTCTCTGTTAAATTCAATACATTTGTTAGAGTTTCACCCATTTCACCAGCAGCTTCTCACTCCCCACTCCACTTTCAAGAGGAGAACATTCAACTCGATTTCCCACTAGTGAAAAAGTAAGCAAACAAAAACTGCCTTACACAGAAGTATCCTGTGGAGGTGGGTAATGTCACGCCCAGAAGCCATAGATTATTATTAGAAAAAAATTTCAGTGCCAGGGGTGGGAGACATTCCAGCAAGTTGTTGGTCAAGGAGGCCCCTGAGGCCTCCCAACATTGCAGCCTATTACCAAGGTTCTTGGTTGCCCAACAGAATTAGATGCTAAGGTCCTATTGCTGAAGACTCCACGTGCTCGGGCTGCAGGTCACTGAGAAATCGAGCTGGAGCTGAGCTGGAAGCCTCCTCCCTGGTGAATAGCTGTCAGGATGCTGGAAAGAGTTAAGCAGCCTGTTGGGGGAGAAAAATCAACAAAGGTCTTAACCAGCAGTGAACTCTGCAAGCCAGGAGAACTGTACCAACTGGTGCAATGGTGGCATGTCTGTTGTGGGGGAAACCAACTGCTCTCTGATTGGACTTGAGACCCACTCCACTGGAGGGAGTGCATGCCTGGTGCTGAAGACATAATCAAAAGTCTTTGGGCTGGAGAGATGGCTCAGCGGTTAAGGCACTTGCCTTCAGTGCCTAAGGCCCCGGGGTTCAATTCCCCAGGACCCACATAAGCCAGACCCAAAAGGTGGTGGCCCTGGCTCGCTCTGTCTCTCTCTCTCTCTCATTCTCTCTCTGTATCTCTGCTTGAAAATTAACAAAATATTTTTTAAAAAAAGTCTATGAGTGGAGGGTCCTAAACCCTAGGTGGGGAGAAACTACTACTGTTGTCTGGCTGAATGGAAATAGGCCACCAAATGACTCTGTATTCCTGTGTTTATGGCCATGTATTAATGCTACTCTCTCTCTTGGTTAGAGAAGCTTCTTTTTATTTCTTCAGATAGTGGTGATCACTGGGGTGACTGAAAACTCATCAAATGCTGAGAAGTGACAGCGGAGGGTTCAGCATTAAGGGAGACATCTCTATCACACCCTCCAAGGCTCAGGAACCATTGGGGAGGAGATGACAGAAAGAATGTAGGAGCCAAAGGAAAGGGAGGAGTGCTTGCAATACAGTCTTCCAAACACAAAGTGTCATTGATATTCATGACCTCACCGTGGCTGATGCGACCTACACAAGACCTGCATAGTAGAAAAAATTGGCATCAAAATAGAAGAGAGACAAGTTGGAGTGAAGAAGGGATTCCATGGAAGGGGGACTTGGGAGGGAGGAAAAAAGGGAGGGATTACGATCATGGCATATTGTCCATATTTATGAAAGTTGTCCATAAAAAGTAAGAAAAAAACTGGGCTGAAGAGATGGCTCTGCAGTTAAGACATTTGCCTGCAAAGCCTAAGGACCCAGGTTTGATTCCCCAGTGCCCATAAAGACAGTTGCACTCCAGAGGCAGTGTGTCTGGAGTTTGTTTGCAGTGGCTAGAGGCCTTGGTGCACCCATTCTCTCTCTCTCTCGCTCTCTCTCTCTCTCTCTGTTTATTTCTCTCTAATAAATAATAAATAAATATTGTTTGAAAGTCTGAAAACTGCTCCGCACCCAGTGTTCTGTTCACCTTCCCAATGTGCCGAGACTGCTGGAGTCTAGGGAGAGGTGGGCTCCCTGGACATACCTGTGGACTCACACAGCACCCCTGTTCTTTGTACTTGCACCTCACTTTTGAGAGATGAAATCACCCTTTAGATTATTTTAGACGTGTTTTCCAAAATTTACAAACAAAGATCTCTTTCTGGAGCCTTTCATAAGTGTGTCTTTTGATATTTATGGTTGGCTTGGGTGCATCCCAGGCCTCACTTCCTCTTTGCGTAACCCCGGGCATCACAAGCTCTCTGCAAGGCGTTTGCTCATCCCGTCCACCTGTTTCTCGCCCCAGAGACTGGCGAATACATGGAGAGTCACTACGAGGAGCACAGGGTTAGCTCAGAGGTTCAGCACTTGCCTGGCATGCTCAAGGTCCTGGGTTTGATTCTCAGCACCAGCAAATAAATAAATAAATAAATAAATAAATAAATAAATAAATAAATAAATAAATAAATAAATAAATAAAAGATTAAAAAAAACCCAAACCCAAACCCCACAATTATTATGTGGGGGTGTTTCCATTCAAAAACTTCCATGGGCTGTCCCAGAATCTGCTGGGATTTGTGCTGTCTCTTGTACCGCCAAGCTGTTCATCACGGAGACCTGCCAAGGCACTTTTAATGGTGAAAAAAAGGAAGTTGCTTTGTGTCGAGAGGGTTTTTGTTGTATAAAGACAGGTGACATTTGTTGTGAAACAGGTCTCAATAGGCCCATCGCAGTTAGGCTGCTCTTTAAATGAGGGATGAGGACTTTAAATGTAGCAACAGGTCGTGCCGATGGGGCTCCAGGAAGCCCATGTCTTTTTTATTTTATTTATTAATTTTTATTAATTTTTTTTATTGTCCATAATGAGTTACATTATTCAGTGGGCAAACAACGAGTTGTTATCCCCAATTCCCCAATGCCCCCCTCCCCATCCCCAATCAGCTGGATATCCTCCGTGGGTCATCTGGATCAGTCCTTGTGGCAGGGGACCATGGAGAGCCTAGTACTCAGCCCGGACCTCCTGGCCCAAGTGTGTTGTTACTGAAGGGTGCCATGCCTCTGGACCATCTCCCCCACCACGGCTCTTACAATCTTTCCGCCCCCTCTTCCGCTCAATTCCCTGAGTCGTGGTGGATCTTCATCTCTCATACACAGCCTGAGCACCCAGCCGCCCATTTCCCCTGTCTCATCCCAAGCCCAGCGTGGTAAAACCAGAGAGACCCAGGATCAAGGAAGGTTGGAGGGTTTGGACAGAGGTCTGACTAAGTACGGCGAGAACAGAGTTTCAACCTCTTCCCCAGACTCCAACAGTGGGGGAGGGTGCCTGTTTGCTAAGTAGCTCCAAGTGGCTCAGGCTCTGTCATTGGACGGCTGACATAATGAATGATTTCACCTGGAGCCTGAAAGAAAGTACTTGTATTTCCTCTGGCATGGGCAGACCAAGTTCATGTCTGGACTCTAGTTCTTTGGGTTGATTTTTAGTTAACAAGGCCTCTTGCGCTCTTGTTGTACACCCAAAACACGGGAGGCAAAGATTATACTAGGTTATGACACTTGTCAGCCTTGAAGAGACCGATACATCCTGAGCACACAAACAGTCACTAGTATCTAAAGATGGCTTATGTTTGGACAAGAGAGTCATTAATCTTAGGTCAAACTGAGGAAAATGAAGAAAAAAAAAACACCAGCAAACACTCCACCAAGCTATTTAAAAATCACTATTTTCCGATCTTATGTGCAATTTTTTTGGACCATCTTATATAGAGAGGTTAATGGCGATCCTTGAAAATTAATTATGGTACTGAAAAGACTTCAATCCCATTTCTGCTAAAAATAAGCTGGAGGCAGAGTAGTGCCCTGGATTCATGATTGCTGACATCTGGTTCCTATTTCTGTGAGTTTCATTTGGTTCTCAGACTTTCAGGCATCATAGTTCCAGTTTCCTGCTCTCCAATGGGGAGAGCTTGTCTAGATGACTCGCGCAGTTTTCATCCAAAAGCTGTACTTTTTTGAGGAAAGGGAGAAGGAACTGTACGAATCAGGTTCACAAGCAAACTGGAACTCAACAGTTCCTCCAACACCTGGCTTATTCCGAATCCACTGGCACATGCCGACAAAGAAATCTCTCCCTCCTGGTGGTGTGAGGTAGGAAACAGGGGCCCAGGATACAGTTTACTTTGCACAGCGCTTACATCACAAACACACCTCACTGGGAACAGTGATGCACACCTATAATCCCAGCACTCTGAAGGTGGAAGCAGGAGAATCAGGAGCTCATGGCCAGCCTGGTCTACATAGCAAGTTCAAGGTCGACATGGGCTATTTGAGATCAGTCTCAACAGAACAAAACCAAGTGAGGAAAGGAAGGTGAGAAGATGGAAGAGGAGTGGGAAGAATGGATGGAGGGAGCACACACCCACTCTGTCACACTCTGCATTGCCAGTGGAAAGTGTTTCCCTGTCTTACCTCGTTCGTGTCAGACCTTTCTCAAAGAAGAAGCTGACTAGCATGGGCTGCAAACGATCTCTTGAATTCCTTCAGACACCTGGGGAGGTAGGGACTCCAGATGGTAATCCAGCCTCCCCAGGACCCTTCTTTCAATGTCGGAAGCTCCCTAGTTCTGTGCATAAGCAACAGCTGACCACGTGACTCCTTTTCCAATGGAATGTTCTAGAGATCCCACGTAGGGTTGGAGAGAGAGCTCAAGGGTTGAAAGTGCTTGTAAAGCCTGCTGGCTTGGATTCGATTCCCCAGTAGCCATGTAAAACCAGATGTCCATACATAGTGGCACACACATCTGGAGGTTTTATTATATTAAAGCAGTAAGAGGCCCTGGCGTGCCCATTCTCTCTCTCCTCTCTCTTGAAAATAAATACATATATATTATAAAGATTCCATCTAGCCTGGTGTGGTGAGGAATACCTGTAATCTGAGCACTTGGGATGCTGAGACAGGAGGGTGATGAGTTTGAATCCAGCCTGGACTATCTGGTGAGACCATGTTCCAAAAACCAAAATAAGGGCTGGAGAGATGGCTCAGCGGTTAAGGCACTTGCCTCCAGTGCCTAAGGCCCCAGGTTCAATTCCCCAGGACCCACATAAGCCAGACCCACAAGGTGGTGGCCCTGGTGCGCTCTCTCTCTCTCTCTCTCTCTCTCTCTGTATCTCTCTGCTTGAAAATGAATAAATAAAATATTAAAAAAAATTCCCCAGGACCCACATAAGCCAGACCCACAATGTGGTGACCCTGGTGCTTCTCTCTCTTTCTCTCTCATCTCTCTGCTTGAAAATGAATAAATAAAATATTAAAAAAACAAAATAAATGAATAAATAAGTAGATATCAAGCAGATAAAGGAATAATAAAAATCCAATTGAAGTGCTGCTCAATGTCTTATTATGCTTATATTTTTAGCTCGCGAAGGTTCTAAATGCGGTCCTGCTAATGCCCCAGAAACCAAGTGCTCAAAAATTCTAGATGACGCTTACACTGAGTCACTGTGAATATTATTGAGCTTATGTATCTAGGTCTGAGGTGACTTCAAAGGAGTATTATTTCACTCAAAATAAACTGCTTACTTTCCCCAGCAGAGATAAATCATTATTAGAACTGGGATTTGGATTTAGTTTTGTCTGACTCTACATCGCACCCCTAACCTTTTTCTTTTCTTTCTTTTTGAGAAAGAGTCTCACTGTGACCTTGAACTCATGACTCTCCTGCTTCCATCTACAGGATGCTGGGATTACAGGCATGGACCATCCCGGGTGGCTTCACATTGTCTGTTGAGTACGATACACATTCTAGGTGCCCACCCGTCCTCTGTTGATTTGTTGGCTTGAGGTTGGTGTCTTCTCTCCTCCATCCCCGTGGGTTCCTGAAAACGAAGCACTCGGTTGAAAGACGGAGAAGAAGAAACCAGGCTCTGCTTGGAAGTCATGTCACTGGACACTCCACAGAAGGAAGTGAGGCTGATGACAGTCCGAGAAGATCCTCATCTGAACATCTCACAACATTTACCCACAGTCTGCCTTGTGCTAAGTACCATCCTCAGAACCTTTCCTTTGCGTGTGTGTGTGTGTGTGTGTGTGTGTGTGTGTGTGTGTGTGTGTGTGTGGTGAGGCCAGGGACAACCTTGGGTGCTCTCCCCAGGCACACCCTCTAACTCTTTTTGAGACATTGGCCTGAGCTCCCTGCTTAGGTTAGCCTCGCTGGCCCGTGAGCCCCAGGGGTCCCCCTCTTGCTTCCAGCTCCCCAGTGCTGCGATTGTAGGGATGTGGCAACAGTTTGATGTGGGAACTGCAATTGAGCACAGCTTGATGCTCTGGAGCTTGGACGAGAGATCTTGCTTCAGCTGGTGAGTCTGGTGCCCATGAGATCAGGTTTTACCCCATTTTCTCTCAAAATCACACTTGGCTTTGCTTCTCTCAGCCACGCAGGGATAGAGTCCATCTATTTAGAAGTCATGGGAGGGGCTGGTGAGATGGCACAGAGTGCAAGCTGTTTGCTTCGACCGGGGTTCGAGTCCTCCATACCCACGTAAGTCCAGATGCACAGTGGTTCGTGCATCTGGAGTTCATCCTCAGCGGCAGGGGCCCAGCATCCCACACTCACTCTCTGTCTGTCTGCTTTCTTTCTCTTGCTTTCCCAAGTAAATAAATAAAAATATTTACCAGTCATGGGAACAATCTGTCCTCATCTTGAAAAAGTTTTTAATCCAATAAAGTTTCACTAAAGTTGTTGGCCCCCTGGATCAGAGGCCTGCACCAGGAAAGGAAGAAAGAGGGCTGGAGAGTTGGCTCAGTGGTTAAGGCACTTACCTCCAGTGCCTAAGACCCTGGGTTCAATTCCCCAGGTCCCACATAAGCCAGACCCACAAGGTGGTGGCCCTGGTGCTCTCTCTCTCTCTCTCTCTCTCTCTCTCTCATCTCTCTGCTTAATAAAGAAAATAAATAAACAAATAAATATTTAAAAAAACACAAAAATATTTTAAAAAATTAAAAAAAGAAAGGAAGAAAGAAAGAAAAAGAGGCAAATGTCCTGACTGCATTTCTTCCCTCTATGCTCAGTCCGCATTCTTTATGCTCACGTCACACCCTTTGCAGAAGAAGGCGACATGGAAACAGGGCCCATGGCTTTAATCCCAGCACTCCAGAGGCTGAAGCAGGAGGACTGCTGAGAGTTCAAGGCTAGCTTGGAATAGAGTGAGACATTACCTCGAAAAACCAAACAAAGGAAGGGAGGGAGGAAGGAAGAGAGGAAAGAAGGGAGGAAGGAAGGGAGGGAGGGAGGGAGGGAGGGAGGAAGAGTTTGAGGTTTAGTATCAGAGGTCCTGATGTGCGTTCACTTGTTAGTTCAGGCTTTTGACACGTGCTCCCGAAGTCTCTGAGCCAGGCCCTGTGTGGCGTCCAGGGTCCCACTGAAAACATGCAATTTACAGTTGTTTCCGACCTGCCAATCTTTTAATTTGCACTTACTAAACATTTGGCTAATTTCTAAAATCTACATCTTTGCCAACATATTAAATATTTTATCCACATTGTTTATTGTCTTCCCACTGAAATAAGCACAAACTCCAAGAACGCTGGGATTTTTCTCTCCTGCTGGATTTCTAGCATCTGGCCAGTGAGAAATGACAGGCAGCCAGAATGAAAGTGCACTTTAGACAAAGGTTAAACGGTGTGAAGACATTTCCTCTACATACATGTTGTCATGGCTTGATCCAGGTGCCCCCCCCCCAACCGTTGAATGTGTTCTGATAGATCCTCAGCTGATGGCAGTTTGG
The DNA here is from genome assembly GCA_004024765.1 of Zapus hudsonius. NCBI lineage: Eukaryota > Metazoa > Chordata > Mammalia > Rodentia > Dipodidae > Zapus > Zapus hudsonius. Next base: position 31,176 of record PVHP010014127.1, on the reverse strand, counting down.
GTTTTACAACCTCCATGAAGCTGTGTTGTTGGGGGCGGGCTTATGGGGTTATAAGCCTGCTTCCCCTTGCCAGTGTTTGGCACACCTTCCTGCCGCTGTTTGCAGTGCTGTGGCGGAGGTGATGTCCACCCCTCTGCTCATGCCATCGTTTTCCCTGCCAGAATGGAGTCTCCCCTCGAGTCCGTAAGCCCAATAAACCCATTCCTCCACAAGCCGCTTTTGTTTGGGTTCTTTCTGCGCAGCAATAGAGTAAGTAAGCTGACTACAACATATGTCTTGGTGAATGTATACACTCATAGTTCCTGGATGGGACATATTTATACCCTGAGTTATAAACTTATTCTCATGATTACCTTGTTCTTAAAATTATCTTTTGTCAATAAATTAAAGAATTACTGAGGGCTGGAGAGATGGCTCAGCGGTTGAGGCACTTGCCTCCAGTGCCTAAGGCCTCAGGTTCAATTCCCTAGGACCCACATAAGCCAGACCCACAAGGTGGTGGCCTTGGTGCTCTCTCTCTCTCTCTCTCTGTCTCTCTGTATCTGCTTGAAAATGAATAAATAAAATATAAAAAAAGAATTACTGATAAATGGCAATGATGTCAGTTTAAATGTGACATTTAAAAATAATGCTTTTAATTTATTTTATTAAAATTAATTTATTTTGGACAATTTTTACATACATCTAATATATTTTAAAATATTTATTTATTTGCCACTAAATAATGTAACTCATTATGGACAATAAATATATATTAAAAAAAATAATACAGGGCTGGAGAGATGGTTCAACGGTTAAGGCACTTGCCTCCAGTGCCTAAGGCCCCGGGTTCAATTCCCCAGGACCCACATAAGCAAGACCCACAAGGTGGTAGCCCTGGTTCGTTCTCTGTCTCTCTCTCTTCTTGAAAATGAATAAATAAAATATTTTTTAAAAAAGAAAAAAATTATTTATTTGCAAGCAGAGAGAGAGTGTTGAGAGACAGACAGAGAAAATGGGCATTCCAGGGCCTCTAGCCACTGCCAACAAACTTCAGATGTATGAATTTCTTTGTACATGTGGCTTCACGTGGTACTGGGAAATCGAACCTGGGTCATTAGGCTTTGTGGGCCAGTGCCTTAACTGCTGAGCCATCTCTCCAGTCCCCACATAATGTATTTTGATCACTTTTCACCACACTTTAAAACTACTCTATATAACAATGGCTTGCATTTGCCCAGAAACAAATTATTTTTAGTGTTAAAGGCAAATCCTACTTTCATTGCTGTGTGGGTTTATCTGACGTCACTGATCGTAACCCAGTTAGAATGGTCTCGTCACACCGTGTTGACCACACCCGGGAAGGATTCCCGTTAGTGGGAAAAGCTTGCTATTGTCCTTTAGGCCTGGCATCATAGCTGAATCATTAATCCCCAAAGCCTTCCGTACACTGAACTGCTCTTTCCTTCCCTGCATTAAGCAAGCGCACTTCATTGTCGTGGTAGATGCTTTGGGCATCTGAGACTCATGTCTGAGTCAGTACCTGCTTCCTTCCCTGACTGCTGTATTCAACTCTATAATAATGCTCACGAGTGATGCAGTTTCGGTTATTTTTTTAAAAAAATATATATTTATTGTCCATAATGAGTTACATTATTTAGTGGGCAAACAATGAGTTGTTATTCCCAATTCCCCCTCCCCATCCCCAATCAGCTGGATATCCTCCTCCATGGGTCCTCTGGATCAGTCCTTGTGAAAGGGGACCCTGGATAGCCTAGTACTCAGCCTGGTCTTCCTGGCCCATGTGTGTTGTTACTGAGGGGTGCCATGCCTCTGGAGCATCTCCCCCACTACGGCTCTCACAATCTTTCCTCCCCTCTTCCGCTCAGTTCCCTGAGTTGTGGTGGGTGAGGATTAAGGCCGCCTTAATGTTGCGAGCTTAGGGGTCCTTGTGTCGAAAATCCTTGGTTCCTGTCTCAATGGCCGATCCTGTGTTGATTGAATGGCTGTGGTTACAGGTCCCTTGTTCATCTGTCATTGTCTGCTGGGTTCCCTATGGATCCTCCCCGATATGACTGTGGTGGCTCCTCTCTTGCTCGGTTATTTTTTTTAAACCACAATTTCCCTCACAGACCCTATCATAGCTGTGGTTTAAGTGCTACGCTTCCCTTACAATAGTTCCGAGCTTAACCTTCCACTTAACCATGGAGTTATGTCTTTCATAGGACCGCACTGGTGCAGAAGAATGCAGTTATATTGAAACCTACAATAAAGCAGATCTGCAACTCCTGCCTCAGGACTCCATGTGCAACCTAATCATTGCATCCCTCTTTCAGCTTGTCAGGAAAGGTCACTGCCATGTTGTGGGTTCAGACCTCACAGCACACGACACTACACTGTTCAAAACACGTTGTTGCTAAAGGCTCTTGGAAACCATGGTTGCTGTTGTGTCACTTGGGCATCGCTGACAGTGGCCCGGAGTCCTGAGCAGGGAGAGTGTTTTATGAGGCCTGTCTCGAGCTGAAACAGAAGCTGTCGGAAGGATCCATGCTGGCAGTGTTTCATGGAGGGCCAAGGGGGGTAGAGATGACTTTCATGTTGAAAACAGGACCTCTTAGAGCAGCATGACCTGCAGACTGCTTTGCAAGGGACAACAGACAACCTTGGCGTAAAGATGTTACACTCGGGCTGGAGAGATGGTCAGCAAAGCCCAAGACTCTGATTCAGGTCTCCAGTACCCACATAAAGTCAGATGTACAAAGTGGCCCATGCATCTGGAGTTCATCTGCAGAGGCTAGAGGCCCTGCTGTGCCCATACTCACTTTTGCACTCTCTCTCTCTCTCTCTCTGCTTGCAAATAAATAAACAAAAATACGAGATGTTACAGTCTTTGTGAGGAGGCTGTCACACAGCTACTGAGGCCTTTGGTGAGTGTGAATAGTGGCATTTGGGACAACAGGTTTCACCTGTTAGCCTGGACCACGAGCTCCGTATCCGCCAGGGTTCACCTGTTAGCGTGGACCACAAGGTCATCGAATCTTTCCTCACCAAATGTGCATCGCAGTGTGGGCGGTGGGAAGAGTAAGTTGGGAGGTAGATTTCCACCCTGACTTTTTATCCATTTTTTTTAATCCAAAAGGCACAAGACTTTTCAAACTAGATTTATTCACCTGTAAACTGGGGGATAAGCTAGCGTTCACCTCCTAGGACTGTCACAATGACCACAAATAATACGGGGAGAATTGCTTTGTAGGCTCTAAGGTCCTGTTGCATGCAATATTTAACGAAATTGAATATTACATTGGACTGCTGTTCTGTGTAGAACGACGTAGACCCCAGTCTCATGCTCTCTTCCTCATGTATTCAGAAAAACATTTGACACCATGTCTGGCCAATTAAACAGTGCAAAACACCTTTAAACAGAAGCTTTTTTTTTTTTTTGCTTGTCTTTTTTAATTTCTCAGTGTTTTTACTTCCTTTACCTAATAGATTAGCAGTAATGTGTGCAAATCAGTTCAGGAAACACCAGGCCACCTTGACTGTCAGCTCGAACGACACCCTGAATGTCTTTGAACCAAGGGGAGCAAATTGATTTGTGACAGGGCTTTATCTTTTGCAGCGGCTGCCAGGGTCTGAGCTTCATTGTTTGGACAGCTATTGCGATCCCTGTGGCATCCAGTGAGTCAGAAATACTTAGTTTGGGGGCGAGTCAGTTTGACCTTTTCGGGGTCCAGGGTATCTAAGCATTTCTCAGTCATAACAACAAACTTTGAGGCTGGGGTCTGAATACAGAGGTGAAGGACCAGGAATTGGGACATTCAGTGAGCCTCTTCGGACACAAGGGAGAAGGGAGAATTCTAAGACTCTTTACTGGGGAGATTAAAGAAGCAGAATAGTAAGAAGAAAAAGGAAAAATATCAAATCTGCCAGAGAATTTCAGTTCAGTTCTATTTGCTTGCACAAACTGAACACTGAAGCATTTCCATCTCCTCCAGGACAGATCTCAGAGAGCCAAAGACCCTCGTCAGTGACCTTTGATAATGAATGCTGCTACAGGAGTTTATAATAGACCTGCAAAGAATTAGTGTGATTAAATAATTCCCCTCATCACTTATTCACAGAACTGAGTTCCACAAGATATATGAACATGAAGAAAGACCTTTCCTTTCCCCTCGGAGGGCTTGTTGACTTGTGAGTTGGGAGATTAGGCCTCCATAAAGTCGTTAACTTACCCACTTTTATTCCTCCCCATAGTAAAATATTTATTAGAGGAATCGATCGAGTAAGAAGAATGTAGTTATACACAGCATTGTGTTATTTCTCCAGTCAGAAAGGACACACAAAAGCCTCTTGTACATGTAATAGTCTCAGATTTCCCACAGAGCCCAGCACACGGGTGCAGAGTCCTAAAGAGGAGGATGGAAGTCTCTGGACACGAGAATTTCCTCATGAACAATTAGAATGCCTCATCTCTAAAAAAATTACTTTAGGGTGATACTTAGAAGACACTGTTGGTCTTCTCATATCTTTTATCACGCATCCTTTCTCCTTTTTAATCAGAGGGAAGGGAGGGAGGGAGGGGGAGAGAGAGACAGAGACAGAGAGAGAGAGAGAGAGAGAATGGTCTTCCAGCCACTGCAAACAAACTCAGGTGCATATGGCTTTAAGTGGTGCTGTAGTCAGCCACAAGCCACTGGGATGAATCTCCAAACCAGGCACAGTTATGGGAGGAAAGGATTCATTGAAGTTACAGATCCAGGGGAAGTTCCATAATGGAGGAAGAGGCTGGCCCCCTTTCGCAGGTTCAAGCAGAGAGAGAAAGAAGCCATCACCAACACCGTGCACACAGCAAAACAGGCAGGGGCCCTGGAGAGAATTTCTTCCCCTTTCTATAGCCTTAGGGCAGGTTGTGCAACCCTTTCCAGGACTCGTCAACTCCCCGAGTCGCTGGAATTTCCTTCCTGCACTGCCCTTCCAGGAAGGGAAGTTTGTTTCTCGTTTTCCTGAACCTCCTCCTTACATCCTGCCCCTTCTGAGAGGCTGCCTTCCTGTAGACACCCTCAGAGACCCACCCAAGATCACTAAACAGGTAAAGCTGACAACAAAATACAACCATCACGAGTGGGTACTAGGGAATTGAACCCTGGTCATCAGGCCTCACAGGAAAAAGCCTTAACCATGGAGCCATCTCTCCAACCCCTCTTCTTCTTTCTTAACAGACCCTAATTTTGTTCAGGTAACCACTCAGCTACGTTGTCACATTTTTCTGGGGATATAGGCTTCTGCCTCAAACCCCAGCCTGGATGTGGGTCTTTTATTTTTTAAAATATTTTATTTATTCATTTTTCAAGCATATATATATATATATATATATATATACAGAGAGAGAGAGAGAGAGAGAGAGAGAGAGAGCATGCACCAGGGCCACCACCTTGTGGGTCTGGCTTATGTGGGTCCTGGGGAATTGAACCAGGGCCCTTAGCCACTGGTGACAATTGCCTTAACCGCTGAGCCATCTCTCCAGCCCATGGATGGGGGTCTTTACCAGTCTAAACCAATCCAAATTGCCCTATCCCTTTGCCAGTGATTGGTTAGGCACAGACATGTGAGCAGATTCTCTAGATAAGGAAGGCCGGGAGGTTCTGCACTAGGTCCTTTGCTCCGCCCTTCTTCCTGCACACGCTGCTCCTCGCGTGTCAGGTTTGTGTGTGTGCATGTGCTCGTGCGCATGCTCCGTGGTGTCAGCCATCTTGCTCTTAGCCAAGCTTGGGGCTGATAGACAAGGAAGGAGGACCTGGGACAAGAGACAAGTCACTTAGGTGATACATGGAGACTGACCTTTGTCATGAGCGACAATTCATGTTATACATATCAAGCTGCTCAAGTCGAGTTTTGTCTTACTTGTAGCCAAGAAATTCCAATGGGTTGTTAGTTCCTGAGAGAGGGAGCCAGAGCATCTGGAGCTGTGTTCTGTGGTCCTGCATCCTCGCCCATACCTGCAGGCCATATGCTTTCCATAGGCTCCAGCAGAGATGACTATCACTGTGGATTTAAGTGAAACCTGGAATCCACCAGATCATGAACTCTGACAGCATCCCAACTCCAGACTTTATCCTATGGAAGCAGGTGCGGTTGGCTGAGAGACAGGGTGGAGTGAGTCTGGGAAACCCGAGAGAGCTTCTCTGAGTGAGGATGCTAAGCGCCAAAATGCGTCCCCTGCTCAGTTAAAGCTGGCTTTGGCTAAACTTATCTTTGGCTCCTCCAGAGCTGCCTGTCATGCACCTTCGCTAACACACTTGTGTACGAGCCAGACTTTTCCTGTTTTAGGCTTTTAGAAACTGTAGGACTGGCTAAGAGTATCTCCTCCACCACTAACCAGTGTTTCACTGGATGGACTTTACCACAGCAAAGCAAGGAGGGTAATGCCAGAGACACAGGAAGGTAAGGCAGGCTTCGTTTCCCACCACTTTGATTTTTCTCGTGCTCTTCTAGGATTGGGATGTATCTCTCAATTGTCATTGGCCAAGAGGAAGATATCACATGGCTGTCATCAAATGAACCAGTGTTCACAGAACCCACTATTGGATTGGAGGAAATTTCTAGAGATTAGAGTGGATCCATTTTTTAAGAAATGCTACATCATTTGGGCTGGAGAGATGGCTCAGCAGTAAAGGCACTTGTCTGCAAAACCTAACAACCCTGGGGGCTGGAGAGATGGCTCAGTGGTTAAGGCACTTGCCTCCAGTGCCTAAGGCCCTGGGTTCAATTCCCCAGGACCCACATAAGCCAGACCCACAAGGTGGTGGCCCTAGTGTTTAAAAAAAAAATCTAACAACCCTGGTAACAATTCCCCAGGACCCATGTAAAGCCAGATGCACAAAGTGGCGCATGCATCTGGAGTTCATTTGCAGCGGCTAGAGGCCCTGGCACACCTATGATAAAAACCTCTGTTGATATGCCTGAGAGAGAGCTCTTACCAACACATCCCACGATAAACCTCTGTTCATGTGCCCGGGAGAGAGCTCTTCAATAGGCATATGAAAATTCCAAGTTAAAGAAGTCTTTGTAGCACTACTATCTACTGGCAGCATTAGACATGGGCTTAGAAGACCATGAAATAAAAGTGTGTGATTAGTTATATCACCTTGGATTCAGTGAAAGTCCATAGAAGGCGGTAACTAGACTGTCACCTAAGACCCAGATGCTTCTCCACCATCTTTCCACATTCCTTCCTCAGAGCATAACTCTTACTGCTCTTTCTTCAATCACTCTTCTGTATGAATACTCCCAATTGGCTAGACTCAGTTACATGACTACTTTTCCACTATGGGGGAATCTGTGAGTGTCATTTCTAATTTCTGTGGTGGAGGAGATTCATGACCAGCTCAAATGATAGAGAAATAGACATACTTCAATAAAGAAATAACATTTGAGAGGCTGGGAAATGGCTTAGTCTATAAAGCACTTGTCTTATAAGCTTGAGGACCTGAGTTCAGTCCCCAGAACCCACATGCAAATGCTGGGCTTGGTGGTGGATGTCTGTGATCCCAGCTCTTGGGAGGTGGAGACTGGAGGATCACTTGGGATTTTATGGTTGGCCATTCTAGCCTAATTGGAGAGTTCCAGGGCAATTTACTAGAGAGATCGATAGATGAGAGAGTGGGAGGGAGGGAGGGAGAGAGAGAGAGGCACATACATGATGCACAAGGGTCTCTTGTCCCTGAAAACAAACTCCATATACATGTGCCACTTTGTGCAACTGGTTTTGTGTGGGTGCTGGGAAATCCAACCTGGACCAGCAGGCTTTGCAAGTAAGTGCCTTTAACCACTGAACCATCTCCTCAGTCCAAGAAGCCCGTTGTTAAAGGAGGTGGATGAGTATCTAAGGTTGAATTCTTCCTTCTATATGCATGCACACATATGTACACCAGTAACCACACACAGATGTGCACCCATACATATACAAACATGTATACACACTTGTGTACACTCTGCACACAGAAAGAAAGGAAGAATAAAAGAATGAAAGAAAAAGAATGTCTGAGATGGAAGTCAAAAGTTTACAGGTAGAGGTGAGTGAAGAAGGCCCAGGGAAGACTGAGACATACTTGTGGGAATAACATCAGACCTATGGTAGTGGATGAGTTTTAGGCCCGGGAGTCTGTGTGTATTTTTGAGATCATTTGAGACCCTACAGAGCACAGGAGAGCTGAAGGTTGTGTGCTCACTTTAGAATTAATGGAATGCGGTGCAGCCAGAAGGACACACTGATTTCAGGATTCTTACGGGAATTGAGGAGTGAACTGCACCCACACGGAATTGTTCTTTGCAAGTAGATTTTCTGAGCTACTAAAAGATACACGCATTCAACTCAAAACCTCTGCTCCTGGAGGCTTCTGAGATGTCCGTCCTATAGTATCCTTTTCTATACCAGTCAGTGGACTTGGTGCGGATGTAGCTTCTATCTTCAGCCCCCTTTCTTCTCTCTTCCAGCCTCCAGCAAGAGCATTCGAGGTTGTTTGAGGTTTGGAAGAAAGGCTGGGAGACGCATGCCAAAGCTCACCAGGGTTCAGTCATTGAGTGAGTGTTGACATAACAATTTCTTCCCTTTCTCTTTTCTCCCTTGTAGCCTTCAAACCATAATTCTTATTTCATGCTATCAGAACCGTGAGAGGTTCTCCTTTGTGATGGGAGTGGATGTAGGTGAAGGGTTATATCTAATCTTGAAAGAGCTGAATCCAGTAAAGACAGGAAGACAGAAGAGCTCTCTCTCTCTCTCTCTCTCTCTCTCTCTCTCTCTCCATACACTCATTACAATTGGCTCATCATTGAGGAAACATGGGAAGAGTAGTATATATTAACCCCACCCCCATTCACTCAGGGCTCTCCTCAGTGGAGTCATTGGTATTTGCTGTGGGGTCATGAAGGCCTCAGCCTGGGGACCATGCCAAAGGATATTCCTACCCATTCTCTGGCTCTTACAATTTTTCTGTCCCCTCTTGGGGCAGAGGGGAAAGAATGTTAGTTCTCTGTATCTTCCAGATTTCTGCGTTGATGGCTTTTGAGTGACCACAGTATCTGTTTTCAGGATAGCAGTGAGGTTAGCAATAAGAGATTTCTCTGCAATGTCTCCAGGGCCCAAGCAGATGTGGTAGAGGTGACCCATCTCATGGGCAGCAATCAGCTGTCTTTTCTTCATATTGGCAGATCGTGGATCTCCTTAGTATTCTCTACCATCTGTGAAAAAGAAATCAGATATCCAAGAGTAGAGCACCTTGGATTAAAGGGGATAAGCTTAGTTATTCAAGAGACTTTTTGATGTGTGTACCCATTCTTTTCCTTCAAAGAGCAATGGGGGCTTCTCTCGAGAGTCTATGGCCTTTCTAGACATAGGGTTCTAACTTGATTCCAGGGAGGAATTCTCTCTCGCTGAGCAGGCATCATATCCAAGCTGAGAACAGTTGGTTACCTGCATAGGCTGTGTGATTGCAAGTAGTGATTGCAAGGTGTGTGCTTCTCACCCAGCTGATTGGTTCTGTAGCTTGCAGAATCTCCTGCTTGTTCACACGTTGGTGAACCATCATCCCCTAGCAGCTTCCATAGTGCTTTCCAGGACTATGAGGCCTAGCCAGGAGGGGACTGGCTTCCCTCTCTGTTCCAGCGGAACCACAATATTTCTGTCATCAATAAATTAAGTAGTAGACATTGCTGTCACCATTTAGTGATTTTTTTCTTGTTTCTTTCAGAAACAAGCTGGCATACATAAAATTTATTATATTTGTTCTTTTTTGGCATGTGAGTATGTGTGTGTGTGTGTGTGTGTGTGTGTGTGTGTGTGTGTGTGAAGGCCAGAGGACAACCTCAGGTGTCATTCCTCAAGAATGCTATCCATGTCTTTTTAGATAGGATCTCTGATTGGCTTGGAGCTCATTAATTAGGTTAGACTGGTTGGCCAATGAGCTCCAGAGTTCCACCTGTCTTTGCCTCCTCAGGGCTGGAATTTCAAGTGTGAACCACCTTGCCTGGCGTGTTCAGATGGGGGCTAGGGTTCTGCTTGTGGACAACCCATCACAATACCTTCTGAGTGGAGCCACAGATGGAGCGGAACCTGGTCTTCATTCTCTTCCATTTGCAGAGCATGTTCTCTTCCTTCTCCCAACCTTGCTCATGGCTGAGTCTCTCAGGTTGAGGATTGCTATCTCTGCTCCCCTTTTTCCTCCTTGAAGACTCAAATGACCTAGCTGTGTGGGTGGAGAGGCGCTCTTTCTCTCGCTCCCTCTCACCGATGCTATTCTGATGTGTCAGGGGCAGCAGCGACCAGTGCACGTGAACATGTGAGTGCACACACACATGCATGCACACAGGAACCCAGTCCACGCACACACACATGCACACACACACGTGTACATAAACACATCCATGCACACACGTGCACACATGTCCACACACATGCATACACACATGCACACACACATATGCATACACACATGCACACACACATGCACACACATGTGCACACACATATCCATGCTCACACATCCATGCACACACACACACATGCACGTGTGTGCACAACATATCCATGCACGCACACACACATGCACATGCACATCCACATGCGCACACACATGCAGGCGCACATGCACACACATCCAGGCATGCACACACACAGGCACACACATGCACGCACACATACACACACCCCAAAAAGCAAATAACACAATTTTAAAAGTGGGCACTGATGCTTCTTCAAATAAGACATATAAATAAGTACTAAATATATCTAGATTATCGCTAAATATCAGGAAATGCAAATGAATATCACAGGCAGTTACCACACCATCCTGTTCACTATCGTTATTACTATTTGGGGGTGATTTATTTCAGGTGACTTATTAAAAGTAAAAGGTGACAATGTTGGTGAGGCCATGGAAGTATTGGAACCATGTACACTGCTGACGGCATAAAATGGGGCTGAGTCACTCGGACAAGCAGTGGACAGTTTCTGCCCAAAGTATAGACTATCACGTGGCCTTGGTCTGTATCTCCAAGGATGGATCGAGCGTTCAGAGATGCCTCATAGCAGCGTCGCTCCCCATAGCCCAGATGTGGAGAAGATCTAAGGGTTCCTTGTTGGGTGAGTCGGTAGAAAACATAACATACAGTTAAAATGGGATCGTTTTGAGCCTTGGAAAGGAAGGACGTAGTGCGGCATTTGGAGACATGGGTGAACCTGGAGGGCGTCATGCCAAATGAAATGAGCCAGACCCGTGGGCTCACATGCTGCCTGTCTCTCCTTAAGCATTTAAAGCACCAGACTGGCAGACACAGAAGAGCTGGGCTGAGGATGGGCCCGGGGAGGTGACAGCGTGTGTGCCATCTCAGCGTGTGCAAGATGCGTGTGTGCTCTGGGTTTTCTGGAAGCTTGGTGCCTAGTGAATTCGTGCACCTAAGGGTTTATCGCGAGGGTACATCTGGTGAAGTGTTCCCGAAACAAACAAACAAACAAAATCATAATAAAAAAGCCAAACTCTTCTTACCTTTTTCATGTTGTCATGGGAATCCAATGATAGAATTCCCATGAAATCTTTGAAAAAGCAGGGCACTAAAAGCCCTCGTTTGTTGTTACCTCCGCTATTTTATAAGGCTTCACACTGATAGACAGACAGCTTGAGGTATATTTCAAATATCCTGGGAATGAGCAAGTCTCTGCTGTGTGATCCATCAGTCATCATGATGCAACCATTCGGGAAGACAGTATAACGTGTTTATTGCCCTTATTTAATCAAACAACTATTCACTAAGCCTCTATTGTTTGGCCATAAGTGGTCTAAACACCGTGGGAAGCGAGAGCCGCAGGGACACATCCGTGTCTTGAAGCCGAGGATGAACCAGGTGAGCTCCAAGTCATGACACTGGGAGGAACCCAGCCGCAGGCATGCAGTCAGGGGCCCCTTAGATGTGTGCGAGCGCACAGACGGGAGGCAGATGTCTTCCTTTTCTTTGAGTCACTGGTTTGGTTAGATTTACTAGCCTGAGAGTCACCGGTTAGCGCTGGGATTCCAGGAGTATGCCCTTAAGTCTGGCGTCTTGTGAGGGTGCTGAGATCTGAACTCAGGTCCTCGTGCTTGGGTCACACTTTCCCTGTCGAACCATCTCTCCAGCCTTCCAGTAGGAACTTGGACATTAGACATCCTTGTGTGTGTTGCTCCAAAAAGTCTAGAAAACTCTGTCTTGGCAGAACGGAGAGCAGAAAGGAGGCTGTGTTTGCTATGACGTCCTCTGACAGTGGGCATCACTTACCTTCTCCATAACCAGGTGCATCTTGTTCTCATTGCCAGCTGCTAGAAAGTGTGTGGGTTCAAAGCGAAACTCCTCTTCTGTAGCCTGGAAGTCTTTTTTTTTTTTCTCTTTCTGTACGTGATGTTTCCTTGGCATTGATTTGTTCATGTCCAGAGCCCCCTTTTAGATTACACCGTGTGTTGCAGCCAGCTTTCTAGTTGCTGTGCAGAAAGAACCCAAGCAAAAGCGGCTTGTGGAGGAATGGGTTTATTAGGCTTATGGACTCCAGGGGAGACTCCATTCTGGCAGGGAAAACGATGGCATGAGCAGAGGGCTGGACATCACCTCCGCCACAGCACTGCAAACAGCGGCAGGAAGGTGTGCCAAATACTGGCAAGGGGAAGCTGGCTTATAACCCCAAAAGCCAGCCCCCAACAACACAGCTTCATCGAGGTTGTAAAACCCAAGCTGCCATCAGCTGAGGATCGATCTATCAGAACACATTCATTTGTTTGTGGGGGACACCTGGATCAAACCATGACACCATGTTTTATAACATCTGCGCAGCCTGCCGAGTTTCTGACAGAAAGATAACCAGAAATTCTCATTTTGTGAAGCTTCCAGAAAAGATCATTTACTGGTCAACTCACCAGAGATGCGCAACTCATATGGTGTGTTTTCATTTTTTCTTTCCACACTTCCTTAGTGCAGGGGTCTGTGGTCAGTCTACACCAGAATTCTCTGCAGGTGCTGATCAAAGCATACGTGGGTCGCTGAGACCCGATGCAGGCCCCTGGAGTCGGTCTTTCAGGAGGGCTCAAGAATGTACCATCATTCAAGCTTCCCCGCTGTTATTTTGTACATCACATGAAAATAAATCATGCCTATTGCTTGCTGAGCTGAAGGTGCTTAAGGCTTGGTGAGTTTGTAGTGCTTGATGCTTGGTTGGCACCTTCTTGGTGCCCAGATGTTTCCCTCCCCTTAGTGAAGTCTGCCTCTGAGTTCGAGATTCAGGCATCAGGGTTTCAACGTGCAGTCGAGGTGTTTGGCTACTGGCTTAAGTAGTACTTTTCAAATTTTAGCACACAGACAAAACTCCCAGGGAACCTCCTAGAATGCTATGCTGGCTTAGGACGTCTGAAGACATGCCTCAGGTTCTTCATGCCTCGTGTGTTGTAAGTGAAAACGATTTAAAGAGACATTTCAATGAGGGAATAAGGGAAGGAGCCAAGCAGGAGGCTAGGACGGCACATGTGAACAGGGAATTAAAGAAGTCGTCTAAAGCAGGGGGAGAGAAGGAAGGGGCCCTGAGATGGGCCAGAGGAGAGGCAGGATCACCAAAACTAAGTACACGTATTAAAGAATTAAACAAAAAAGAAACGGCTCGGTTGAGTGACCAGCAGCCAGGGTGACCGGCAGAGGGGACTGTTGGCTGTCACCTCAGGACGAGGTGTCTCAGGCAGTAATAAAGCTGTGTCTGTAGCCATATAAATAAAGTTATGGATGAGTTGGATGGGTTTGAAAAGCACATGGCACACACACACACACACACACACACACACACACACACACACACGCTGGCTCTTTGGTGAGTCCATCTGTTTTTATTTATATCAACACAAATGTATCCAGTCTGTTACCATCACGTTCTCTTTTATCTCCATATATGTATTTGAGAGAAAGAGAAAGAGAAAATGGACGCACCAGGGTCTCCTCCCACTGCAAACGAACTCCAGATGCATGAGCCACCTTGTGCTTCCCATCGTTAACTGCTGGCCCATCTCTCCAGCTCTATTTTCTTTATAGAACTTACTATTTGGAATTCTTGCTCATTACTTTTTAATCTGCGTATTTCCAAGTAGGCCACCCAAGGGCTCAGGCTTGCTTCATCCAGTTCCCAGCTGGCAGTCCAGCGTCAAGGTGTCTGATGGTGCATTAGCCGTGGGTCTGCCGAAGGAAGGAAGGGAGCTCCCGAAAGAAGTCTGGAGCGGAGAATTCAGAAGTTGTGGGAGGGTTTCTTTGAAATGTTCCTTCTTGCCCCCCAATCTCAAGACCCCAGATTGAGAAACAGAGTCTTAAAGTGTGTGTGTCCCTCTTTTCATTTTATGTTACTTTTGACAATTTCATATGTGTGGATAATGTATTCGGATCATATTCACCTTTCATTACCCTTTCTTGTCTCCTTCCCTCTCCTACTCAACCCTTTGTTTTTTAATGGCTCTTTGCGTGCCTGTGAGCATGTGTGTATGTGTGTGTGTGTGTGTGTGTGTGTGTGTGTGTGTGTGTGTACGCGTGCACAGATCTGTCTGAAATTTCTTGATTAATAACATGGATGGAAGACGTGTTTCAGAAAGAAACATCTCACGTCCACAGAACTCCCTTGTTTGGCTCTTGAACCACCAGAGTTCCTGATCGTGGCCGGAAGCACGGAAGCGGGGTTTCATATATGAGTTTTGATCGCCTGCATTTCTTAAACTCTCTCCAGGTGATGCTGTAACTTTCCAATTTTGTGTCGCACCAAGATGGGAGGGACTGGGGATTAGAATGGATGGCACAGAGGCACTGACAGGAATATTTCACATGCATATTCATAATGCCTGTGGAGAAGATGCCATATCTGATGGAAGTGATTTTGGGGCAAGCAACAACAATAACGAAAAAATGTGATTGATGGTAGATTAAACAATAGGTGATTTTTTGCCTCTTTAGCAAGAAGTCTGAAGCCGGTGCTTGCTGGTGTTGGTTCAGCCGAGGGCCCTCAGGAACTCCTGTCACCGCTGCCTTACTGTCTTTCCTCACATCCTCGCTCCCTTCCTTTTGTCCTGAGCTTCATGTTTGCACAAAGTCAGCACAGCCCCCAGTGTCCTGCTCACACTCAAGGTGTGGTGCAGAGAGGGCTCATCTTTATCTAGGAAGAGGAGCTCCCTCAGAAGAGGTTTTGGTTTTCCTTGGCCGGAGCTCAGCATCCTGCCCACCTGGAAGGAAGTCTGAGGCAGGAGCTCATGTGCTCCCTAGTAGGAGTCCCCGAGAGGAGGATGAGAACTTTCTGAGTCGTCCAGGAAGAAAGAACACCTGCCCATTGTGTGGACACTATCAGGCCATGAAGATGTCAGAGTGTGACTTCCACCCTCTCTGTTTGTACAGGTCACCTTCTCATGGTGGGCACAAAACCTGACCCAAAGCAACTTAGAGAAGGAGAAGGGTTTAATGTAGTTTATAGCTGCAGGGGTAGAATCCATCATGGATGGAATAGGAAACCAGAGTCATATTATCACAGTAGTAGGAAGGAGAGAAAAGGGGGGAAGAGAAAGAGAGAGAGAGAGAGAGAGAGAGAGAGAGAGAGAGAGAGAGAGAGAGAGAGAGAGAACGGCAAGCAGGATCTCTCTGAAACCCCTCAAGGCCCATCCCAGAGACACACTTCCTCCAGCAAGGCTCTACCTCCTAAAGGTTCCAGAACGTGGGCCCACGTGAAGTCTACATCAACCCTCTGTGGTGGTCTGAGCGAGCTGGTGAGACGAGGCTTTCATCTCAGTGTGTCTCCAGGTCATACCTGGGAGTTTACCTGCACTGTGGAATGTGATTTATGTTTCATTCTCCAGTCTTTCTTCTCGAGCTTCCTGCCGGCAGGTAGTTTCCATTTGTGGTTATTCTTCAGACTAGATCGGAGGCCGGACCATTATTCCTGCAGGACACGATGAGTCGGGGTCTGGATTCTGGATTCTCGCTTAACTGGGTGTCATGGTGTTTTGGGTGTTTCTTATTTCAAATGACAGACTTCCTGATTGTTTTTGCTGATTTTTTTTGGTGACTCTGGAGTGGCATGTGATCACAACACAGAGACACTAGACCAGAATTGCTATGTGCGTGAAACATGGCTCTTACGTCTATCAAGTGGCTCACATCCACAAGATATATTTTCTTTGGAGTCACTCTAGGTAGTTCATCTTGCCCAGGGCCTGAAGGTTAAACCCTAGTTCCAAAAGTTACTTCCAGGAGCATCTCAGCTGTCCGATAAGAATTTAGAGTTTTGAACCAGCAAAGAAGGAAGAAAACCACCCTAATGAAAGATGGAAAACTTGCTAAGAACCACCTGACTGTGAGTAGCTCTGGGGTCTCAGGCACAGGGCATTCTTCTGGGTCCCTACGGCCTGCAAAGCTTCACTCAGTGATGGAGGGCATCCCAAGAAATGGGGCTATGACATCCGTATGTTTACCCTTTCTGATACCAGAGATCTTCTACTGGAGGGGTGTGGTAGTTTGAATTAGGTGTACCTCAGAAACTCATATGATTTGATGGCAATTTGGGAGGCAGAGCCTTGCTGGAGGAGGTGTGTTTTGGAGGTAGGCTTTGGGGTGTTAGAGTCAGCTCCCACTTGCCAGAGCTCAGCTCACTCTCCTGCCGCTGTTGTCCACCTGCTGCGGCAGAGGTGACGTCCAGCTTCTGCTCGTGCTCTCCCCTGCCATCATGGAGCTTCCCCTCAAAACTATAAGTCAAAATAAATCCTTTCCTCTCATGAGCTTTATCTGGTCTGGTGTTTGTCCCAGCAACGAGAAGGTAACTAGAATGGGGGGGGGGTGCGGCAGGGGGAATCTATTTCTTTCCAGAAACTTCATTTCCTCAGTTTAAAGATGGATGTGTTGGTCAAGAGAGAGGGGAACTCCATCCTTGTACCAAGAAGCAGCTCTGAGCTCATGTTGTGGGTACAAACACATGACTGACTACTGAACACACAACATAAAAGGGCCACCTGTCATTACTTTCTTCTCAAAGGCTCTTGCACCTGCACACTCCCTGGAGGCTCTTCTTCTTCCTTAAGGGGAGTGTCTCCAAGTACAGGGACCCTGGAACACCTGGAGGCCAACAACGGCAGATGTCTGCCTGAAGGCAAAGATCAGATCAGTTTATGAAACCAGCAGGGTATGTCCTAACCAAGCTATCTATCTATGGAGCTGATAAATGAGGCTTCAGGCGGTGTTAGTCTGAAGACACGCAAGCTGCACATCTAGGAACGGGCAACGTCACATCAGAAGGACAGAGCGATTTCCCATTGTGCCCCATTCAGAGCTAGACTGTGCTTGACATCAGGGCTTTGTTTTATGTGCATTCATTATGTATTCCTTGAACAGAGTAAGAATCCATGCTGGTCACAAATGTGGAGAAGGTGAAGAAAGGAAGGCTTTAAAAATAGTTTCACTACAGTCAGTGAAGGAAGACTATGAATTTTTCTTAGATTTTAAACATAGCATAGGATTTTCTAAAATAAAACAATATTAACCTTAGCAAGTATCACTAAAGCCTTCTAGGCTAACTCAAGTACATCAAAGAACAATGTCTGGAAAAAGTTAGAACTATTAAGTAGATGTCCCTTGATCTAAGATTGTGAGAGCCGTGGTGGGGGAGACTATCCAGGCATGGCACCCCTCAGTAACAACACACTTGGGTCAGGAGAACCCGGCTGAATACTAGGCTATCCATGGTCCCCTGTCACAAGGACTGATCCAGATGAACCATGGAGGAGGATATCCAGCTGATTGGGGATGGGGGAGGGGGCATCGGGTAATTGGGGATAACAACTCACTCTTTGCCCACTAAATAATGTAACTCATTATGGACAATAAAAAAACCAACAAACAGAGGAAGAAAGCAAAATAGTTCCCTTAGAGTTGAAGTCCGATGCGTTGAGCTTGTCTGTCTCTGAATGTCTCTTTCTGATTCTCATGGAAGTCTGTCTATACAGCTGCTAACAGACCCGATCATTTTGCTAACTTAATTACCATGGTTGGGTCGTTCCAGGTTAGAAGCATTTTGGAGCTGTGTGAAAACGAGGCGTTTGGCAGGCATGTTGGACATTCCTATTATTGTAAAAATTCTTAAGTCTTGGTCAAGTTGAACAAGTTTGTTCTTGACTTACTGTGCTCCCTCCACAAATAGGTGAAGGTTTTTATTTGACTTTAGAATAGCTCATGCCTCCCCCTTTGAACACTGAAGATTCTCTCTGGATTTTGCTCACACCTTTTCTGAACAGGTAGCTTTTGTGATCCCTGCTTGCTCCTCGATGTCTCAGCTTCGTGCTAAGCTACTTTCTCGGCCTTGTAAGCACAAGGGCCGGAGGTTAAAACCCTCCACCCTACTGACCCGTGAGATGCCAACCGTGAGGTGATGACGTACCTTCCACAGACAGGTCTGAACATTTTGGGGGCGAGTCTCCTTCTTACCTGGATTTGAGGGTTAACCTCACGAAGCTCCTGACTCATACAATAAGAAATATTTACTGGAAAAACCCCAAACTTCGGGCTGGTAGTTGCATAATCTGTTCCATCATTGAAACTGTACATTCGAAAGTCCATTATACACTGTAGGATGGATGGATGGATTATCACTTATTTCTGTTATTTAGTTTTAGGATAATGAAGGGACACCTCATTTGGAAAGAAACAGATTTTTCATTGTTTTTATGGTTTCTGAACCTTGTTTCAGACAGATTTATGCTACTGCTATCAGTGGGGGTCCTGGTTAACTCCAGAGAATGAATATATGACCACCCAGCAGAAAGACCCCCAGACCAGGGAGTGGGGGAGAAGGTAAAGGTTGGCAGAAAGTGGCTGATGCTGCCGGTCCAGAACAAAGAAGGAGTGAGCTACTCCTGGATGCCCGGGAGTCACTGGAAGTCCCAGGACATGGCGACAGTCTGCGCAGCCTCTCACACAGCTCGTGGGACCACCCACGGCAGCCTTTCTTCCCTCCACTCTAAACTCGTCTTGGGAAAGAGGACCCAGGCTTGGGTTTTAGATGGCCCCTAACTCGGAACTTTCTTTTCCCACTTCTCTCTTTCTTACTCTGATGAGAAATGTGGCAAAGGACACATCTGGGGGGGGGATCAATGACCGAGTCCTGATATGCCCATGGGAGGAGGCACCTTTTAAGCCATGATGTGTCTAAATGGATTTGTCCCTGGACACTTCTCAGTGAGACGCCTGACCACCTGGGCACCTGGTCCAGGAGCAGTGAGAGAGCCTGAGCCCTGCAGGCTGCCCTGGTGGAGAGCACCTGCCACTCGTAGCCTGTGACACACTAGAGGAACAAAGGAAGAAGTGCAACCAGGACAGAGCCGTCAGTGTCCAGGGAGGGTCCTTGTGTGGAGCCACGAGGAAGATAGGTGACTTCTCCCCCAGGGGGCTGATGCAGCCCACCTCAGCCCCTACCACTGTAGTAGACAAGCACTCCACCACTGAACTCCTTCCCCCGGCCGGAGCGATGCTTTTTGCTTTAGGTAGACTGGCTCCCATTTTCCTCTGAGAAGCAGCCTTTACCCCCAAGTGATCTCACGGGGCCACCCAGCAGGATGGAAGCCTGCTCTAAGCAAATCTCATGATCTTTCCTCTAATTCTACGATATTTGGAGAAATGTGTGTAATCAGCCTATCAGTCCCCCCAGATTGTTTCAGTCCCCGAAGAATAAAGGAAAGCTTTCTTCTCTCTAGGGAGCAGGCAGTGTCTTGTTTATGCTCGGAAAGCAACAGCTTCCGTGTTAATTCCCTGGGTTAGGCAGAAAGTCGCAGGCTGAGTACAGAGGAGGGAAGACGGTCTCCGCTGTGAGCTTTACTTTCCCCGCTCTTAAAATAGCTATTGTCAAAACATTTCTTTTTGTTTTCGTGCTTCTTAAGGGTGTGAGAAAAATCCCAAGGACAGTTTCCCTGGCCTCTGTGTGTATCTTGGATAGTATCGGGGTGACTTTGAACCACCTGGGTCAGGATCCCCAAGGACTGATTCCCAGTGCCAAAATCCAAATCTCTGTCTACACGTGTGTGTGTGTGTGTGTGTGTGTGTGTGTGTGTGTGTATATATATATATGAAAGTGCATGTGTCTAGGTATACTAAAGTGTGGCTATGCACGTACAAGGTGTGTGCACGTATGTCTATATGTAAAGTATGCCGTCTGTCATCCATCCATCCAGGTGTCAGCTATCTATTGGTATCGGCCACCTCTCCTCTGTCATTCCATCTACCTGTCTCTCCCTCCTCAGGTGCGTGTTTTGTAAACTGAGGCTCAGAAGCCCTGAAGTTCATTTGCAGTGATTCACCCCTAGCCAGAGGCGTGTCCTTGAAAGGTCTGGAAAGAAGGAGCCTCGTTTTCAGCTGGGTGGAGGTAGGAAAGCAGACTTGCACAGAGTGATGGAAGGGTGTCTCCAGTGGGTGAAGGTCACGGAAAGTCCTCTCCAGCAGTCACATTTGGGTTTCATTTGTGGGTGGGGAGAGGAGAGTGTGGGTCATGGATCTTTTCTGTAATTCTCATCCCTGACTTGGGGTTGAGAGCAGTCTCCCAGGGGCCTGCATGACAGTCAGTCTCTGGCTCCTACGTGGTGGAATATTGGGAGGGAAGGATGAGGTGCACTTCAGAAGAGGGAGAAGCCAGGGTTTGTAATGTAGACCACCGTCTCTAGTGTCTGCAAGAGCAAAGAGGATGAATTAGTAGCCAGCTTTCTTTCTTTTTTTTTTTTAAAAAATGGATTATTTTTATTAATATTTTATTTATTCATTTTCAAGCAGAGAGATACAGAGAGAGATATACAGAGATACACACACAAAGAGAGAGAGAGAGAGAGAGAGAGAGAGAGAGAGAGAGAGAGAGAGAGCACCAGGGCCGCCACCTTGTGGGTCTAGCTTATGTAGGTCCTGGGGAATTGAACCCTGGGCCTTAGGCACTGGAGGCAAGTGCCTTAACCGCTGAGCCATCTCTCCAGCCCGCCAGCTTTCTTTGAAGTCACCATTTAGGGCTTTTGATGGCTTCCATGGAGCAGGTCTAACTGGGTCTCTGCAGCCCAGATCCACTGTCAGGGAGTCTTTCCTCGACGCCCCTCTGTGCCAGCGCTTGGGGGTGGGCACCGATTCCCTGCGCAC
The DNA here is from genome assembly GCA_004024765.1 of Zapus hudsonius. NCBI lineage: Eukaryota > Metazoa > Chordata > Mammalia > Rodentia > Dipodidae > Zapus > Zapus hudsonius. The sequence continues at coordinate 10,017 of PVHP010014127.1, read as the reverse complement.
CAGCCAACTTCAGCGCCTGCTCTAGTGGTGCTCAAGGCTGAAAGTCGGTAAAATAAACTTGTAAACCCACGAAGCTGCTTTAGAAACATAGGTTAAAACGTATTTACGGGATCGCCAGACTCCGCCCTCCTCATACTTCCCAGCCAGGACCCAGCACTTTGCTATTTCAGTTTATAGCGTCATTAAAAAGAGAAGGGCGAAGCCACAACAGGGGCTGTGTTTTATTTTAACATCATCTTGAAATATAACACATTATTAAATTCATATGGAGTCAAGGTGCTGTTGTATTTATTTTTATAGCAGATTATGAACCCAGAACTGAGCCGCAGTCAGGAGACTTCTGAACACGCTTAGAGGGCTGCCTCTCCCTGCCCAGGTGCAGGACACCGGGTGGCCCTTGACATTGGAGCTAGGGAGCCACAGCACCTGCCAAAGTACCCGAGTGGCATCTCGTTTACTCTGCATCCCCTGTGCGCGTGGGAATGCGTGTGGACACGTGTGTGCGGGCACGTGGGGGCACGTGGGGGCATGAGGACAACCTTGGGTATTCCTCAAGGACTCCATCTATCTCTTTGCAGGCAATGTCTCAGCAATTGGGCTAGACACGCTGACCAGAGAGATCCAAGGACCTCTTGACTCCACCTCCTCAGCAATGGAATTACAGACGTGTACCACCATGCCTGGCATCATCACATGAACACGGGGGGTTGATGATGGTCTTCACGTATTCAAGGAAAGCTCTCTACCCGCTGGCCTGTCTCCCTATCTCTTTTTCATGATAAAATGCATTTGACCTACACAACTTGAGCGGTCAGAAGCCAGCAGGAGAGCAGAGCACTAGGCAGGAGCCATGCAAGGACTCTCGTAGCTCAGGGCAGCTAAGATTTTCCCACCAAGTGGACTTTGTCTCAGTGTCCTTCCGAACTATTTGAGCACTGAGGTCTTTCTCCCACGGCCTACTGTGCCTGAATTCTGCCCTCCCCCTTCCACAAATGTGTCATTGGGAGGAAAAGGAGAAGGCAGGAGAGATGATCAGAGGGCAGCGAGATGTGAGCCTGTCTTTCAGTGAAGGCAGAGCTAGACCTCCCGGGCGACTCACACTGACTGGTGGCATCTGTAGAAGGTGGAACTTCTGGCTTCAGGCAGTTTAGTGGAAGAGGACTTTGTGTCTCCAGTGTGGCTCCACACTCCCTTCTTCCGGAGTTCTCTGCAACCGTGGTGTTCTTCTGACAGACATGTCACAGGGACACACAAACAATGACACGGGCCATGGACTCATGTCCTTGATGAAGAGGAACCCTGTCCCCCATCTCCCATGAAGCCCTGTGTCTATGCCACAGATCGTCGCTTGGAACTTACTACTCTGGAAATCAGGTTGATGGGGAGAGATGCTCACTTTTAAACCATGACATATACAACCTCTCAGGGGGATCTTTCAGTTATTTTGACATGAAGATGCAAGATATTTGGGGGAGAGAAGGCTTTTAATATTCTCCCAGCCTTATCTGTGGGGTCCTCCTAGGGTGCAGAGAATTATACAGGTGTGCGTGTGACTGAGGATCCCACACTGTCTAACCGTGATGGTAACAGCACACAGGAAGGAGGTCTCACTATTGGAAACCATGGAAGGGCTGCGAACCTTCCAAAACTTGAATTTCTTCTTAGATAGTCAAAAGTCTTTTCTCATCATCCAAACTTTGTTAGACTCAGGGGTCTTGTGAACACGTGTGTCTTCATCTTTGTGGCTCTGAAGAAAAGCAGTGGCATTGTTCCTAATGTGCAACAGCCCACACCCAGTGTGTCATCGCTTGCATTATGCCTTCTTGGGAAAAATGGGACTGGTTTTGGGGAGTAGCTGGGATTGAGCCGTGCACTGAGCTTCCTCCCCAGCTCTCTTTTCACTGTTTTCTTTTGAGTCAGCGTCCCCTTGGCTAGCATTGGATTTATTCTGTAGCCCAGGCTGGGCTTGAGTTTGTCATTCTCCTGCCTCAGACCCAAGGCACAGTTAAAATGTGACGTTTTATAATTATTTTTATGCCAGACTTAAAAGAATTTATATAATTTCTTAATTCTAATTAGTATAACTAATTATCATCCAAGTTTTCCATTATTGACGTATCATTTTTATTGCCAGCTGAAATTACTATTTTGTTTGTATCACAAATTGGCTTGGTAAAATATATAAAAAAAAACATTACAAAGCTTCCCCTGAGATAGACTAGATACATGTTGGAGTAATTTTTTATTCCTCTGGGTAAAACATGGAGAAGTTGGCTGCTTTATTAATTCTTACCTCAGCAGAATTTTTTTTGGACAAGAATAATTGCCATAACAGAAATTATTTTTCCCCATTCTATAAGGAGCTCTTTCTGGTCCAGAGTTTCTTCCAGAGTTCTTTCTGCTTTACAGAACGAGCCCGTGATCTCAGGAGATCCTAATATGAAGTAGCAACTCAGGAGAATATAGTTGCTTATTTTCTCAATGATCTGTGCAGTGTTATTTATTGCCAGAGGAAGACAGGCTAATTCAAAAGCAAGAATGGTTACTTGTATGGTTTCCTTGGAGGCACACGATGTGATTAAAAGTGGATGGAGGCTTTTTAATTTTTAGTAATTTTTCATGGCTTCTAAGTTAAATTTCTCTTGGTGAGAAGTCCCTCCCTGTGATTTATAGCTCTTCTTGGAATGGGAACATATTCAACTAGAAAGAAAGAAATAGGTCAAATCAGCTGAATATGAAACAATGCCCAAGTCATCTCGCTCTCCGTCTCTCTCTGCCCAGCCTTGGCCAGGGCCTAACTGCAGGACAAACTCTGGGTCATCAGTTTCCTTGATGTCCGCCCGATAGTGCGCTGGCTTCCTCCTCCCCTCTCTTCCCCCTCCACCTGCCTTCTGGAAACCTAGTTCAGAATGTGCTAGGATGAAGAAATCCCTTAGCTGTCTCCCATGTGGTGTTCTGTTGTGTGTTCTTTAAAGATCCCTCTTGGAGGGGCTGGAGAGATGGTTCAGTAGTTAAGGCACTTGCCTGCAAAGCCTAACAACCTGGGTTTGGTTCCCCAGAACCCACATAAAGCCAGATGCAAAAGTGGCCATGCATCTGGAGTTCATTTGCAGCAGCTAGAGACCCTGGCATGCCCATTCTGTCTCTCTTCTCTCTGCTTGCAAGTAAATAATTTTTTTAAAAAAAGATCTCTCTTGGAGTCTGGGCCTTGGGACTTGGGCCACATCGGTGCCTGGAGAGGGCCGAGGCTGAGCTCACTTTTTCTGGGTAAGAAAGGGGAGAGACAACATCAGGGCCCTGCAACGGAAGGGTCGAGAAACACAGAAAGAGACTAGACAGCACTGACCCGATGAGTGACTTGGAAAGATTTAGCTAACAGGGATCTTTGGAAAGAAATGCTGTGTACTGAGTGATGGCCTCCCACGCTCTGTCCTCTCCCCAGATTCCCAGGCAAACTTGGAGTTCAGTGACGCCGTCGTGGGTAGTCGTTCTCCTTGGGAGGAAGAACACAGTGAAGAATCTTACTCTGAGTTTGCACGAGGTGAACACTCAACTTACCCCAAGCCTGTCCTTTCGATCTCAGGAAAGACTTTAACAAGTGCCTGCTGAGTATCTCTGCCTCTTTTCCTCCAGGGTATGAGACATAGCTTCCCTGACCCTACCTATGGTTTAAGCGTGACCAATAACTGTCCAGAGGATCCTCAAGGCTGCCCTCTCATCCACACATCTCTCCAGAATATCCTTAGGTAACTCTGACTCCCTGGATGCTGTGAGGGTTGACCTTCACCTTGGTCTCCACCAAAATTAACGTGTCAGATCTGAACTCTCCACTCTCCTCCCTTCTTTGTAAGCTAATTCCTCTTCCAGGATGTTGCCTACAACCTCTCACACCTGTTTGTCCTTCCAACATTCCGTTCAGATAGTCCCTAGAGAATGGACTGCAGTATCTCAGCTTAGCACACTGCACAATGTCTTACTTAGAGGTGGCATGAACGGTATCACTCCATTCATTCAGATATGGCTTTTGGGTTCATGTCAGGCAAAGACAATGGACAATCTTGGATCTCCCAAGTCACCCCCAAACTTAGAAGCTACAAACCACACCTCTGTCTGTGCTCACAAACCTGTGGGTCAACACAGCCTATGGGAACTGAACACACGCATGCATTTGAGGTCAGTTGGCACACGGGCTGGGGCCTGGGCTCGTTTTATTTGGCCCCAAGTGCTTGTCTAGTACTTGGCTGAAGTTGTTGGCCGGGGCATCTTGGTTCTCTGCCATATGGCTTCTCGTCTTCAAGACAGCTTGCCCGGGCATCTTGGCATGATGATCTCCCAGCAGCCAGAGCAAGAGAGCAGAAGCTGCAGGGTCCTCCGAGGCTCCCCTAGAAACCTTGGGAGATCACTTCTCCGACATTTGAAAAGTCAAAGCAAAAGTCAAGGTCAGCCCAGTTTCAATGGGTGGAGAAGTAAACTACCCCCTGATGGGAGGAACAGGAAAGTCCAGCTGAAGACGAGTGTGCAGAGAGGGAGGACTGATTCACTGGGCCACACACTGCTTCTGGCAGGTTCCCCTTCACAAGTGTCTGTTGAGAGGGCCGGCCGGATGGCTGGGTGGGTGGACATCTGGCTGTTGGCAAATGGAAGGCAGGTGGCATAGTGCACAGCATCGGACTGGGAATCCGTGTCTTCATTCTGACAGACACTTATCATGGGAACCTTGGGGAACTATTTTATCTTCTGCTCATGTTTCCTCACCTCAGGAAGAAATGTAGGAAGCTGGACGGACTCTCAGGTCTTCCTTGAGTTCAACTGCATCCTTCTACAGATATTAATCATACTGTTAGGCCCAGGGAGGAAGGACTGCCTGCCCAGGCTTTCTGGACATGACTTGATTCATCCAAGAGTGAACATTGCTAAGGAAAAAATCACGTTGGTGCTCCTTTTCTGGGAATAATCCAAAAGATGACTGCATTTTTCGTCAGCTCACTGGAAGCAAGGACGTGCCCAGAAGAGACATTCTCTCCACTCCTCCCCCCTTTGTATTAGTGGTTCCTTTGAAATATCCATCAGGACTTTCTACACAACGCTACTGGGAATATCATCCCTGCCCTGAACAGTGTACACGTGTGTTTCCTCCCCTCCTGGAGGAAGACAGTTTGGGCAACATTTTGGGTACTTAGAAAAGATTAAGTTTGCTTGCAATTGTACTTAACATTGCAAAATCTATTCTTTCAACTCTTTTCCAATCCCTTTGTCTCTGTTTGGTATAAATTAAACAAAGCATGTCTACCAGTGAGTTTGCAAAGGCTTAATCACCAGGTATCAAGGAAGTCATTTCCTTTGCTCCGTGAAAATAATATTTAATCTTTCAAACTCCTGAAAGGTCTTCAAATTACACAGTGGGACGGAGCTGGACTACAGAAACGTTGTTTGGGTTTCACTGAGCCAATTCTTTCTAATATGAAATGGCAGAAAAACTGGGGATTATTTTCCATTTTTCTAGTTGATATAAACTCATACCCCTGGTGGTAGATTGGATGGGAGGGTGGGAGGTAGGGTTGATAATAGTCCCGGAGGTTCAGGGGTTATCCAGACAATTGGTCATTCAATATTACACTTGAAGTTGTTTCTTCCTTTGTTTGAAGGTTGGTTTTATTTAGGTAGCATTTCTTCTAAAGGGCCTTCCATGGGGAGACGTGTTAATAACCTTCCACAAGAATTAGACATTGCAACTCACGTTTGCTCTTAGGCTGGTTAAGAGTGAGCTATTACTATAGTTAAGGAGCAACTTGGTTCTATGAGTAGAGCTGCTTAGGAAATGAACAGTGAGCTGTAGAGCTTGCTTTTAGCCAGTGACGAAGCATCTACAAATATAAGACATTAATTAAAATGGAGTAAGAAGGATCAAAGTGTAGATCCCATCCTGAGAGGGAAGAGCTTGTGGGCAGTGCCGAGAGGTCTCCTGGGAGAGCACCAGGCCCTTGGCACTCACAGTACATCTCGTGCTGGGGTAGCCGCTGCTGCAGAGGTTTAAAATCAACAGGCATCATGGGAAACCAATGCAGTGGGCTTTCAGGAAGGGCACCTGTGTCCAGAGGCCGTAGGGGTGCTGAGGTCGGAACGCTAAGGAGTTCCTTTCATTGCCATCGACATGAAATCCCAGCACTTGGGAATCTGAAGCAGGTTCTTTTTTTTTCTTAAATATATACTTATTGTCCATAATGAGTTACATTATTCAGTGGGCAAACAATGAGTTGTTATCCCCAATGCCCCCCTCCCCATCCCCAATCAGCTGGATATCCTCCTCCGTGGGCCTTCTGGATCAGTCCTTGTGGCAGGGAACCATGGATAGCCTAGTATTCAGCCTGGTCCTCCTGGCCCAAGTGTGTTGTTGCTGAAGGGTGCCCTGCCTCTGGATCGTCTCTCCCACCATGGCTCTCACAATCTTTCATCCCCCCTTCTGCTCAGTTCCCTGAGTCGTGGTGGATGAGTATTAAGGCTGCTTTAAGGTTGTGAGTTTAGAGGTCTTTGCGTAGAAGATCATTGGTTTCTGTCTCACTGGCTTATCCTGTGTTGATTTAATGGCTGTGGCTGTGGGTCCCTCGTTCCTCCCGTCATTCTCTGTGGGGTTCCATATGGATCCTCCACGATATGACTGTGGTTGAAGCAGGTTCTTTATAGACAGTTCAAGGTCAACCTGGGCCGCAACTGTGAGACAAAACAGAACAAAGCAACAAGAAAAAACAACTTCCAAACAAAACAAAATAGCCAAAAAGAGTTTTGTGTTCTAAAAACTCATTGCTTTTCTTTCTTTTGCATTTTAAACTTGGGCATGTTATTTTTCTGTTAAATATGAGTGTTTCTGATTGTCGTTTCCTCTTGTGTTACTTATAATTCTTTAAACCATTTGGGATCGACTCGAGAAGATAGAAGTTTAACATTTGACATGTTATATCAGGTGAAATTTTATACATAGTTGCTTCAATAAAGCTTCTGCTTTGAGTCATGAGCCTCCAACACTGGTAATGTTTTCTTTTTTGGTACCAAGAAGGGAAACAGTGGATTTGGAGCTTCCAGAGTAAGGTTTCGAGATGAAACGGCACCTCATGTGAGATCAATGAAATTGTAAAGGCTGAGACAATATTGACCGAGTTACTCATGTCCACAAACAGTAAGTGCTATTCACTCTACCCACGGCATGTTTGCTTGCCATAGAGCTCAATAGGAGAGGGTAAGTAGTTCTCAGAGTTATTGCTCCTGTAGTCTGAGTCTAACACCTTAACTAGAAACCCCGCGGAGTTAACTTACATCATCAGAAAATTTAAATCCCCCTTTTTTTTGTGTGTGCAAACATGTGCACACACATATACACATACACACATACACACACTCACATATACACACATACAGACACACACAGACATACACACACTCACACACATACACACACATACACACATACAGACACTCACACATACACACGTATACACACACTTACACACACATACACACACATACACACACGCACACACACACACTCAAACATGCACACACATACACACACACTCATACAAACATACACACACATACACACATGCATGTATACACTCACATACACACACATACAGACTCACAAACACACATATACACACACATACAGATGCACACACTCATACACACACTCACACACATACACACACACACTCACACACATATACACATACACACATATACACACACAATGCTTGCTGAGCCGGGGTCTTACTCTGTAGCCCAGGCTGTCCTAGAACTCACTCAGGTAGCCATGGTCCTCAGACTCATGGAAATCCTTCTGCCCAGTCTCCCCAGTGCTGGGGACACAGACATGAACTACCATCCTTGAATAAATTCTGCATTTTTACACTGTGTTATAATTACATCATATTGTTTATATTTGAGACCAAAGGATAAAGAAAAGTAACCCAGAGAAAAGACCCATGGACTAATCAGGTTTGTTTCTCGGTAGAAAACCCTTGTGGTCTGGCCTTCCCTGTGGACCTCCTGCAGTTAGGAGAGTTAGAGCAGAAGTTCTCAAATCGGAAAAGATTTTTCTAGTTCATATGCTTTCCCATATATTGGTATTTCTGCCACTAACAGAATTCCAAGTTTCAGAGGTCTGATGAGCTTTCTAGCCTTCTAGATGCAATACAAATATCAAAATTATCAAAATGTGTCTAAAAGCATCTGCCCTCACCTCTGGGGTTGGTTACTGCACACTCCCCCGGGCATGACACCCACTGCGGAGTTTGGAGACAGGGGCCTGTCAATCAGGCGGGGGCTTGAGCCCGGCTCTCTAGTACTCGTCTTGAGCAAGGAAGCTGACCAGTGTCTCCATTTTCTAGTAGAACCTTGGTGATACAGAGGAAAGCACAGGAAAGGAATCAGTGAAACATTCACGCAGATTCAGACCATGACGAAGAGAAGGCCTGGTCACTGTGCTTAGCAGCGCTGGACCCTTTGGCTCTCTGCGGCCCTGTGCCAACTCGCCCTGCGACATGGGCTTAAACGTTTATCCAACATCTGTTTTGTCAGTTTCTAGAGCTCAGAAATCTGGGTGCAGCTTGGGTGTGGGGGGTGGCACAGGGTTCTGACTGTGTGTGTGGGTGGGTGGAACAGGTTTCTGACTCTGTGTGTGTGTGGCACAAGTTTCTTACTTTGTGTGGGCGTGGCACAGGTTTCTGACTGTGTATGTGGGGTGGCACAGGTTTCAAATTTGGATGCAGCTTGTGTGTGTGTGTGTGTGTGTGTGTGTGTGTGTGTGTGTGTGTTTGGGGTGTGGTACAGGTTTCTGACAGGCTCCAGGCAAGGCTACTGTTGTTGTCCACGAGGCCCTTCAGGACTGGGCACGAGCACTTCCTTGCAGGAAGGCAGTGCTTCTGAACTCTCATGGCTGTTGGCAGAAACTGGCAACATGTCGGTGAGCCTCCCTCTGAAGAAGCCCCCAAGGGAGAGAGAGAGAGAGAGAGAGAGAGAGAGAGAGAGAGAGAGAGAGAGAGAGAGAGAGAGAGAGAGAGAGCCTGCCAGACGCTAATCTGGAAGGAGACAGTGTCTGGGTGCTGATTTGCTCTGTTAGAAGTGAAGCCCCAGGCCCAGCCCCCCTCCAGGCGAGGGAATCCCATGGGCACTCAGTGCAGGAGGCCGCCATCCCCAGACCACGACCAGGGCCGCCTGGACAGTTGGGGGTTTTTGTGCTTTCAGTGCCTGAAGAAGATCTCCATCAACCAATGCTTATATTTATGGAGAAGTTTTTTGTTTGTTTTTTAGTTCTAGAATGGGCAAGAGATGTTTAGGAATCAGCTGCTCACACAGTGTTATTTTCTGTCGCTTCACTTTAGAGGAACAAGAGACACCTTGTCTTCTCCTCACAAGGACCACAGTAAAGTTTGGCACCAGCCTAGGTGCCTATGAAGAGCTAAATGGACAACGGAAATATGGCGTGTGCAGATAGACTGTCATCCATCCATGGGGCAGAAGGGGACTCCGTCACTTACAAGAACTTGAAGGGAAATGGAGGACGTAGGAAAACAGACATGTGTTTCTCTTTACTACGAAGACAACTTGCCCGACAGTAGAACAGCTGAGGACTGGCAGGAGAAGCAGGGGAAAGGAGGGAGGGAGCGATCTGATAACTTAGAGAACTTCATTAATATTTGCTAGCAAGGTAATGTGTTAATACGCTAAGAAAGAATCGGAAGAATGGGCGAATGTCATTGCACTGTTACTAATGGTTCGTCTTGAGTGTCCACCGTGTTCCCTTTTCTTCCCTGATCCACACGATACCGCTGTATCTGAAGGTCACAGTGGTGGGTTGAACACAGTTAGTTTGATAAGGCTTATGAAAAAAGTGGGGTGGGGGCGGGTGCCTGCAGCAGCCTGTGACAGCAGGAAGGAGACGGTCAAGAAAGTGGGGACCCCAATCATTTGTTGATCTAGAAAGACTTGCTTGGGACTCAGCAAAGGGAGCAAAGTGCCAGCATG
>PVHP010014126.1:0-39647 GCA_004024765.1 Zapus hudsonius | reverse complement strand
AAAACTATTTTTATTTTGTTTTTCAAACCACTGTGCTAAAATAATATGATTAGTGCATGTACCTTATGTTCTTTAAATGATGGCTTTAAATAAAAGTGTTTTGAGAATAAAAAAAAAATCTTGTGGTAATATGAATCAATTTTCGACACAGTGATACTTTAGATTTGATGAATGCCTGCTTGTACAAAACCATAGGCTGAGTGCATGCTCTTTTAATTATAAAAGTATTCAAAAGGATCAATCAACAAAGGATAAGCCAGTGAGACAGAAACCAATGAATCTCGACACAAAAACCCCTAAGCTCACAACATTAAAGCAGCCTTAATACTCACCCACCACGACTCAAGGAACTGAGCAAAAGAGGGGGCGGAAAGATTGTGAGAGCCGTGGTGGGAGAGAATATCAGAGGCATGGCACCCCTCAGTAACAACACTCTTGGGTCAGGAGAACCCGGCTGAATACTAGGCTATCCTTGGTCCCCTACCACAAAGACTGATCCAGACGGCCCACGAAGGAGATCCAGCTGACTGGGGATGGGGAGGGGGGGAAGAGGAATTGGGGATAACAACTCATTGTTGGCCCACTAAACAATGTAACTCATTATGGACAATAAAAAAAAAAGTATTCAAAAGGAAAAAAATAATGGTATATGTGTGTATGAAAATACATGCCCTATCACTCTTCCACCTTACTCCCTTGAAACACTAAAAATGGAACTCACACCACTTCTGCTGTGGTGGTTGTTAGACTACAAGACTATTATACCTCCAGGGATCATTTCTATAGTTTGTTCAACTGGCTGACCAGAGTGTCCCAGCAATCCTCCTGTCTCTGCTTCCCTTAGCACAGCCATGTATATGGGGGCTGAGGATTGAACTGGGGTCCTCATCCTTGAACAGCAAGCACCAATTCCCCGAGACATCTCCCCCAGGCCAATGCTCCTTTTCTAGGCATTTGTTTCTTTGTGCGTATATACATGTGTAATTTATGTGTATGCACATACAGAGGTCAGAGGACAACCATGGGGTGTTTGAGGCAGATCATTATTATTATTATTATTATATATATTTTTTTTACTCCTGGGAAGACCAGACTAACTGGTCTTCAGGATTCTCCTGACTGCCCTCTATTGGCATAGACACACTGAGATTACAGATGCATGGACCATTGCGCACCAAGCTTTATGTTTGTGCCTCGAAATATAAACTTTGGTCAGCAAGCTTGCAGAGCCTTAACCACTAAGCCATCTTCCAAGGCACCCAAGATTCCTTTTCTAATGTTTATAATTTTAGCACATTGGAGAAAGCAAATATTAAATAAATTATAAGACCATCTGGTATCTCAACTTCCACATAGGCTCACAATCCTGCTTTCCTAGACTTTCCTCCTTACCAGCCTATATCAACTACCTATTATCAACTCCTTCCTTAAATCCAGTTAATTTTCTTTCTAGCCTATTTTCTTCCTTTGACCATCCCTATCCTGTATGAGACCCCATCTCACTCATCTCTGTATCCCACCAGAGACATCAACAACTTCACCATACCACGGAGAAGTACTGAACCAAGCCATTGAAGATCATTAAAACACAGGTAAGCTATTTTTTGTGATTCAGGCATCCCACTTTTATGGGAAATGGTATTAAGTTATAGCATGAATTCATTTCTGACTCTAAAAGGGTATTAAAAAGTATACCATATAAAATGATCTGGTAATACTAATTTAAATTTGCTACAGCATAAATCAGCTGTAGGATTTCAGCTTTTTCCATTGATAACCTGACAAAATGAAAAATTTGCTTTCCTAATTTTCTAAGTTTAAAAATATTGAGTCTCATTGTCCACAGGGGCTTTCTAGTGTGTTAAAAATCAGTGTACATGGTAGAAGGCAATGCGCTTGCTTCACATTTTATGTTTTAAGAAAAAGGGAAATCAGTATGTACTGAAAAATCTCAAGTTCTAGTCTCCTACTGAGATGAAAATGCTCTTTTCTATCAGGCCTGCGGTATGAAAATCACATGCATCATGATCTTGTCTTGGCCCTTTTCCTTGCTACTATTATCTGACAAAAGCCAGACTTCTAAAACAGTAAGTTTTTATGAACAAGGTAGTGAAATATTTTCCAACATACACCTTCTAAAGGCAAAAAGAAAATATAAGCTATCAGAACTCTTTACTTGTATATAGTTAAATCCTGTTGCCCCTGAATTCTTTAAAAGCTGACTAAAGTGGAAATCTGGAAATTTTCACTATAAAACCAGATATTAGTTCCAAAACATTAAAAACAAAACAACAACAACAAAACCTACGGTTTTCAACAGTTGAGGGATATAGTTTTTGTCTAGCAAGCACGAGGGTCTGGGCTCAACCCACAGTACTGCAAGAAAGAAAAAAAACTATCCCATCTTGGGATAGAATTTAGCTGGTAGTATCTGCATAGAATGCCACAAAGACCTGGACTCTGCATTAACTTAACTCTAAACTGGGAGGTAGAATCAGAAGCTAATCCTTGGATGCGTAATGAGTTCCAGGTCAGCTGAGATATGAGTGAGACCTTATTTCAAAAAAGAAACTAGGGAAATAGTGGTGGTGCATTCCTGTCATTCCAGCACAAAGGAATATGAGGGAGGAGAATCAGGAGTTGGCAAGCCTGGGCTACATAATGATACCCTATCTCAAACAAAAAGAAATGAAACAAAACAATGCCAACAACAAAAACCCACTAAATAAATCAATAAAAATAATAAAATATAAGAAACTTTTTTAAATGCCCCCATTTAAGGCAGAACTTACCATGTGACTATATTGTTTCAATTCAGTCTGTCAAAATGAGTACCATAAAACATGGCTCTGCACCTACATGTACATAAGGAAAGCACTTCAGCTTGTTCCGCTCATTACAGTCAATCATGATTCAATTTCTGATGAAGACAAATATTTCTTTTTAAGAAGCCAAGTTTTCGGGCTGTTAAACCAACAGAGGTTATTGGGAATCATTCTTAAATATTTAATAGCTCTAATATGTGTTTGTACCATCATAGACTTCAAAATATATTTTTTAATTAATTTCCCCATAAATGCCTACCTTGCAAGCTAGAATGGTAAAAGTTGTTTTGATTTTTTGTTTGTTTGGGCTTTTGAGAGTCTTACTATGTAGCCCAGACTGGTCCTGAACTTGCCGTCCTCCTGCTTTAGCCCCAACTACTGAGATCACAGGCATGGGTCAGTATGTCCAACTAAGTTAACAGAATTGCCATTTTCTTTCTATTTCTCTAAGTAGGAAGATGTCAATTCTTTTTGTAATGCCTATGTAGTAACAGTTGGAAGCCATCTGTAGAACAAACCTGGGTCTTGTTGCTTGGCTGTACTTAATCCTAACATTTCATCCAATAAATAAAGAAAAGATTATGCTTGTACTTTTCATGTTACACAGGGTTGTTGTTTTTTCAAAAATGATTTCCTTTTAATGTCTAACAGCTTACATATAGAGTTTTGAGAAATTATGTTGTTATTTTCCTAATTAAAGCATTTTGAATTTTCTTTTCTAGGAAGTCAAATGTAATTTCACTGAAAAGAATTATTCTTTGATTCCAATGGATATCAGTACCAATGTTACAATCCTTGATCTCAGTTATAACCAAATTACTCTGAATGTTTCAGATACAAAAGTGCTACAGATGTATTCTTTACTCACTGAGCTCTATTTGATTGAAAATAAGGTCACTGTCTTACATAATAATAGTTTTGGTAATCTGTCCAACCTGGAAATCTTAAATTTCTGTAGAAATCACATCAGTGTAATTCATCAGGGAGCATTTGTAGGCTTAAGTAAATTAAAACAGCTATTTCTCTGCCAAAACAAAATAGTCCAACTGCAGCCTAACATATTTATACCTCTAAGCAACCTGAAAATTCTAAATCTACAAGGCAATTCAATAAGCTCTTTTGATGTACCACAACCATTTCATCTGGAATCAATAACTTTACATGGAAATCCATGGAACTGTACTTGCAGTTTATTCAATTTGCAGAACTGGCTGAACACAACACATGTGATGCTAGGTAAGCTATCAAAATTTAAGAAAACCATAATGTGATTATCTTCTGTTGCTTCATCTCAGAATCTCTCGGGTGTTTGTTTTTTCATAAAGCAAGCTAACCACTGAGCTCAAGGCATGGCTCAATGGTAGAGCACATGCTAACATTCATAGGCCCTGGATTTGGTCCCTAGCACAGTTGAAAAACAAGAACCTGGAAGAAACTGCTGAGCTCTCTTCTTCCACACTGGGAAAATAGAAATCTATGTGAGAAGATACTAGCATTTCATGGATTAAGTTTACAGTCCAATATAAGGCTAATTTTTATTCTTTAACTTCTATATATTTTTAGGCTATCTTGAAATAAGTAGGCTAGAAAACACAGCATGCCTTTTTTTCCCCAGTGCTGGGAATTGAATACAGGGTGATGCCTTATTTTATTAACTACAAACCATGTTCTCTGCTTAAGACTCAAACAAAAAATGAAACTTCTAAGATCTTTAATCATAAGATCCTTCCTAACATACACATTGAACACTAAGCAGAACTGCACCTAAGCTGTACTATTTGTTTGTTTGTTTGTTTATTATGTGCAAGAAGAGAGAGACAGATAGAGAGAATTAATTAGCAAGCCAGGGCCTCTAATCACTACAAATGAACTCCAAATGCATGTGCCACTTTGTGTATCTGGCTTTATGCAGGAACTGGGGCATCAAACCTTGCAAACGCTTTAACCACAGAGCCACCCTCCAGCCCCTAAGCTGTACTTATAAAAACAAGAGAAATGTGCAACATCCCTCATTGTGTTGAAATGCAAATCAAATTTTCTTCCGACAACACCCTAAATTCTAGACAAAAAATTAACTACACAGATTATTAACCCTTCTTATTCTCTAACATTTACTAGAAAATGAGAGCATCACCACCTGTAGTTTCCCAGATGTCCTGAAGTGCTATACCATCAAAACCGTACCCTTTACTGCTGAATGTCAGTCAAAACTGATTTCACCTCTAAATGAAGAGCTTTACATCCATATTCAGTCCATTAATAATTCAACTTTCAATAGCTCTTTCAGCAACTTAACAAGATATACAGGTAATGTATTGGTTTGGAATATTAGTATCACTCACGTTTCTATGATCAAAGTAAAAGAAAAAAATCTTCAATCTCAACAAGAAAAAAAATTACAAAATGCTGGGATTCAAACCTAGGTTCTGTTAGTTATCACTGAAATGTCACTGTACATTATTTCACTACATGTGTCTTTATTTCGACTTGTCAAGACACAATACCTAACACATATAAATCACTAACACCCTTATGTGAATGCATAACAATATCAGTAATGACAGCTACAGGTTGTGGAAATCCCTTATCTAAAGTACTTGGGACCAGAAGTTTTTAAGATTTCTATTTTGGGTTTTTTTTATTTTTTTTGTAATCTGGATTATACACACATACACAATATATTGTGTGTATAAATCTAAGATGGGATCCAATCAATTCTAAAAATAATTTGTTTCAAAAATATGATATACATATAGTCTGAAGATAATTTTATGCAATATTGTTAGTGCACCTCTGTTCTATGATGTGACCATAGGTGAGGCTAGTATGGACTTATCTATTTGTGAAATCATCTTGGTGCTAAAAATATAACAGATTTTGGAGCATCTTGGCTTTTCAGACTAGGAATCTTTAACCTTTAGTTATTTGAAAAAAAGGTATTATTTCACCATACTACAAAATTTATTTTATTCAGTGTAACTTTTGTCCAAAGAAAACGATAATGTATGTGCTTTCCCAATACCTACACTGGAGAATTTAAGGCAAATGATTACTGATTTATGTTTCTCATCTTAACAAAACCTCTTTCTCTTTTGCATTTAAGAGCATGAGCCTCCTGGGAAAAGTTGGGCTTTTCTTGTTGGTGTTATCATCACTGTGCTGGTGACTTCACTTCTCATCTTTCTGGCTATCAAATGCCCAATGTGGTATAATTTTCTGCTTAATTACAACCACCACCGCCTGGAAGAGCACGAAACAGAAACCTATGAAGGTGGTCTTACTAGAAACCCAAGTTCTCTTTCAAAGACAGCAGATACAATCTCTGAAGATACCACAGTAATATTTGAGCGGTTACATTCATTTGTGGTAGATGATGATGGGTTTATTGAAGACAAGTACATAGATACCCATGAACTATGTGAAGAAAAGTAACTTTTTCAATGTTAAAATTTTAGAAACATATTATCCCAATCATAGCTTAGATGTGAAGATCTATGTGAAAAAACTATAACTTGTAGACCATGTTAACTAGTACTGTATGTAAATATCATAAAATGCAGTAACTGACTCTCTGGCCAGCTAACATTCATAATTAATCTACAATACCAGATTTTCTATTGCCAGTAGTATTAAGGAACCCACACAGACTAGTTAAAAAAAAAAAAAAAAAGGCTAAAGTAAATTATCCATTAACTAAGGTGGCTCCATTCCGGAGGCTGAGGTAGAATCAGTGTGATTTTGAGGCCAGCCTGGAGCTACAGAATGAGTTCCTGGTCAGCCTGGACTAGAATGAGACCCTGTCTTGAAGAACACAGCAGCAACAACAACAAAATACTCACAGACTTTTGGGACTGGGGAGATGGAGTAAAGTATCTGCCATGTAAGAATGGGGACCTGAGTTCAGATGCCAGCATCCACATAAAAAATTCTGGGCATAATGGTACACGCAAGTAATCCCAGAACTGGGGAGGTAGAGCCAAGAGGATCTCTGGGGCTTGATAACTAGCTAGTCTAGCCAAATTGGTAAGCCCTAGGTTCAGTCCTAGAGACTGTTTCAAAAACTAAAGTGGAAAGGCTGAACATGGTACTGCATGTCTTTGATCCCAGCACTCGGGAGGCAGAGAAAGGGGGATTGCCATGAGTTTGAGGCCACCCTGAGACTACATATTGTGTTCCAGGTCAGCCGGGGCTAGAGTGAGACCCTACCACAAAAAAACAAAAACACAAAAACAAAAGGTGAGAACAAATAAGGAAGACATCCAACATCAACCTCTAACCTCCACAGTTATGTGCACACATGTACCCACACAAACATGCACATGCACATATACATACATACCACATGCCAAAAAATAGCATAATCTGTATCTTACTATTCTATATGTAGGTAAGTGCATTTATCTGTACTTCAGCGATAAGGACATTATAATCACTGAAATATACTTTTAGATGAAATGGTACATCACTGTGATTTTCTCCATCAGAGTATGTAGAAAGGAACACATGGCGGAAGCTGTGAATGGGGTATAACCCAGCTGGAACCTGCTGACAGAGCTGGGAGATAGGTCTATAAGGCATAATATGCTACTGATGTGCATGTTCAATTTCTCTATGATAATTTTACAATCTTACAAAGACTAATAATTTAGGTCTTTCATAATCTTCAGAATAGTCTTTTAAAAAGTCACTGAACAGTAACTTCAGCTGAAATATTCATTGAGAGAAAATAAAAACTGCTATGACATGTCCCATGAAAGAGAACTCATTTTTGTGATGCATACTGCATTATATTTAAAATAATATAAGGAAATGACTACATTATGTCTAATCTTATCAATTGTACATTGCTTTAAATCTCCATTTTAAAACATAATTAAGGTACTTTTCTTAATAACTTATTCTGCCAAAATATCATTTCCCGATTATACTATGTAAATATTATTAGAGAAATGTTAATAAAATGAAACGTAATTATAAATGAACAAATATTCTATTGAAACATTTATACTCAATAGTATCTTTTGTGTGTATATGAGTACATGCTTTTATGCATGTTTGTTTGTGGTCATATGTTTGTGTGTGTGGAGGCCAGAGGTCAACATAAGTGTCTTCTCCACTTGCTCTCTGTTGGAATTCAAAGGTGAACTTTTAACCCACTCCACACCTCCCTTGCTGGCACAGTGCCAATCTCCAGCAATGGTATATTTCATTAATCTTTTTTTTTAAGTATGAAATATAATTTTTTTAATTTATTGTCCATAATGAGTTACAACATTTAGTGGGCAAACAATGAGTTGTTATCGCCAATTCCCGGCTGCCCTCCCCTCCCCCCTCCACTGGATAACCTCCTCCATGGGTCATCTGGATCAGTCCTTGTGACAGTATAAAGAATTTTCTTCTTTAATCAAAATATTCAGGGAGGAGGAATATGGTGATACCAGCACATGAATTATACATACAAAGTTTCACTTACTAAAAAATAAATTAGGGATACAGAGCGGCTTAGCGGTTAAGGCTAAAAAGACCTGAGTTCAATTCTTGAGTACCCACACATTAAAAAAAAAAAAAAGCCAGGTACACAAGGTGGCCTGGAGTCCGTGTGTAGTGCCCGGCATCCCTGGAGTGCCCATTCTCTCTCTGTGTCTGCCTCTTTCTCTCAAATAAATAAAATATTTTTTTAATTTTTTTAAAATTAAGCCAGGTGTGCACATGCCTTTAGTCCCAGAATTCAAGAGGCAGAGGTAGGAGGATTGCCGTAAGTTCAAGGCCACCCTAAGACTACATAGTGAATTCCTGGGCTAGGGAGAGATCTTACCTCAAAAAACCAAAAAAATAGATATAGATAGATAGATAGATAGGTAATATTCAAGAAGACATAAAAACTATAGAACTCTTAAACTTATAATCTTGAACAGCATTTTGGATGAAATATCTATAAAGCATATATATATAATATTTATATATCTGACCTGGGTATTATACAAGTTCATTACTACTAATCTCTTTGCAAGCAAGGTTAATTATTAAACAAAACTACTGAAATTTAATACCAAATATACTGCTGTGTTACTTCTTTATAAAACAGTTAACACTTGATCAAGACTAGGATGTGAAAATATAATGATGAATGTTAAATAAAAACAAGAGAATCTTGGGGGAAGAGGGGCTGGAGAGATGGCTCAACCATTAAGGCACTTGCCTTCAAAGCCTAACAACCCAGGTTTAATTCCCCAGTACCCACATAAGCCAGATACACAAAGTGGCACATGCATCTGGAGTTCATTTACAGTGGCTAGAGGCCCTGGCATGCCCATTCTCTCCCTCTTCTCCCCACCCCCCTTTTCTCTGCTTGCAAATAAATAATTAAATTTTTTTTAAAAAAGGGAATCTCTTTTTCCCCTATCTTTCATTTGGTACTTTCTTAAAAACTAAAAATATTGCCAAGCATGGTAGCACACTTTCTTCCCTCTCTCCTTTGTTGTTGCAACAGGCCCTTATCCATCCATACACACACACATACACACGTGCAAACAAATAAATAAATTTTAAATAATTATTTTAGCTATAACACATATCACATCTCATCTCTTTATGTACTATTGCCACTCCTACACTTAGTAGTGATAATTTATTAACAAAGTCAAACAATTGGTATTTAGTCCTTACAGGTAAGTTACATATAGACACACATATAACCTACAGGTAGTATGTAGAATACTAATCATTATCAATGCTAAAATGATAATGTATGTAGCCTACTGACTAATAACACCTTTCATTAGACTGAGACTAAAATATAATTCAAATTAGTTAAAAACCTAGGTTATAATTATATAGAAACATTCATACATCTTATATTTGAAGTTACTAGGAGCAGAAATTTTATTTATATAATCTATGCAGTTAGTAATTTTCTTTGTATAGAATTTATACTTGGGGTAAATTATGGTAACATGTATTAAATGTTAAGATGAATTTGATACAAAAATGAGGTAACAAATATAACTAATAAATTTTATATTATAAATGTATGTATGTATATTTTTTTAAACTTGTAAAGTAAACAGGGAACTGGGGAAATGACTTAGTGGTTAAAGGTACTCACTTGCAAAGTCTGTCAGCCCAGGGTTCAAATTCCAAGTACCCACATAAAGTAGGTAATGCCAGATACACAAAGTGGCACATACATCTGGAGTTCATTTGCATGGCAAGAGTACCTGGTATACCCATGCTCGAACCCTTGCTTTTTCTCAACTCATAATAAAAATATTTTCAAAAACAAGTAAGCTGGGCTAGAGATATAGCTTAGCTGTTAAAGGCACTTGGTTTGCAAAGCCTGACAGCCCGGGTTTGATTCCTCCAGTGCCCATGTAAAGCCAGATGCACAAAGTGGCACATGTATCTGGAGTTCATTTGCAGTGGCAAGAGGCTCTGGTGTGCCCATTCTCACATTGTCTCTCTCCCTGTATGCAAATAAATAATAAACTAAAATATTTCAAAAAAGGTAAACAGAAAGTCAGGTGGTGGCTCACACCTGTAATCCAGCACACAGGAGGTGAAGGTTGAAAGTTCACTATGAGTTTAAAGTCAACCTGAGCTTCAGTGTGAGACCTTGTCTCAATAAAAAGCAAATCAATAGGGCTGGAGAGATGGCTTAGCAGTTAAGGCACTTGCTTGCAAAACCTGATAGCCTTAGCTTGATTCCCCAGTACCCATATAAAACCAGATGCACAAAGTGGTGCATGTGTCTGGAGTTTATTTGCAATGGCAAGAGGCCCTGGTGTACTCATTCTCTTTCGTTCTTTCTCTCTCTCTCTCCTTGCAAATAAATAAAAATATTTTTTAAAAATAATGAATTAAGTATATATTTAGAAATCAATAGGAGATAAACAATTAAATATTTTTATAAAGGAATAAGTAACTCTCACAAATTAAACCACCTACTAGGGCTGGAGAGATGGCTCAGCGGTTAAGGCATTTGCCTCTAGTGCCTAAGGCACCAGGTTCAAATCCCCAGGACCCACATATGCCAGACCCACAAGGTGGTGGCCCTGGTGCTCTCTCTCTCCCTCTCTCTCTCTCTCTATCTCTATATTTCTCTGCTTGAAAATGAATAAATAAAATATTTTAAAAAATAAAATAAAAAAATAAACCACCTACTAAAACTCATAAGAATCTTTGATTTTCAGGGGTGAACTTACGCTTGTCTTTCAGTAAATATGATATCCATATTTTGTGTTTCTCGATCGTTTAGAGCTTTAAGCTAAATAAATGAAAAAGATTAGTGATTAAAAAAAAGTAACTATCAATCCAAACTCTATAAAGGTCATTCTCGTTATGAGCTAAATGAGATTATAATAATGCCATGTGCAATGTAAGAAAAAAAAAACTGCTTCATCTAACAAACACCATTGGATAGTCTTTTAAAAAGGCATCATAAGTTTTCACCAAAAATATTTATTGCTTTTTAATGATATGTCCAGTAATCCAAAGTAAATTTAATTTATATAAACAGTATTTCAATAATGTATTGAATACTCAATAAATATTTGGCTAATACTATTATCTAAGCAAATGCAGATGGTGCTTCCTGAGTGCACGATCAGTTCAAAAATAGCCGAAGGAACAGACATGAAATTATTTACTCAAAGATCAACAGGATAAACACAGAGAAGAACTAAGTGATATTCAGAATCAAAGTAACACCCATCTCTAAGGCCATAAAGTTCTAGCAAACTATTTTTAAGTATAAAGGCTTTACTTTGGAGAATATGACTTATAGATAGCTACTGCTTATATTTATACTTTTTCTTACCATGTGGTAATCATTCATTACTTCTTCCATCTCAGTATTGGTATTCAGTTTATCTACCAACTAAAGCAAAAGAGAGAGAGAAAGAACAAAAAAACTCACTCTATTAGTCTTAATGTTATATGTAAGTCATAATATCTACTCAGTCTCATAAATAATTAGTAATTTAAGTATTAACACTTCTGTCTTGTTTCCTAAGTTAAAAATAAATAGTGCATAGTGAGCTAAAATAAAAACATTGGACAGAGCCGGGTGTGGTGGCGCACGCCTTTAATCCCAGCATTCGGGAGACAGAGGTAGGAGGATCACCATGAGTTCAAGGCCACCCTGAGACTACATAGTGAATTCCAGGTCAGCCTGGACTAGAAGCGAGACCCTACCTTGAAAAAAAAAAAAAAAACATTGAACAAGTAAACATCCTATACATTTGCCCAATAAGTAAACAACATTTTTAGTGTAGAAAAGTTAGAAATAATGAAATACTCTTTCTAAACATCATACCTTGAAGAGTTTTACCTGCTCTGAAAATATGGCTATGCTTACTGAGTCTAAAACAAACAAAAAAGATGACTAAGCTAATAAAGAATATTCTAAAACAAAAGAAAATGTCAGTAGATGTACAAACTTAAACCAGTGAAAACGAGAAACAACTTTTTTCCCTAAATATTTTTAAGAATCAACATAGAAAAGCACAAGCCTGATTAAGCCTAATTCACAAGCCCGGCAATACCAACAGCTATTAATGTCGACCTTGCCTCCAGCAGTGGTGAGTACCTGGGATCAGCAATAGCTCACTTTTTCCATAATATTCTATGAAGTATATATTACTGTTGACATATTAAGAAATTTAGGAAGTAGTATATGCAAAATGTGACTAAGAGACCAAAATATTTACAAGTTTAAAAAAAACTACATAGGTGTAACTGATGCTAAAATATTAAGCTTAATTAATGTTATATCTCTTAATATATATTTCATATTTAGCATATACTTGATATATATTAAAAGATAATATCTAGGGCTGGGGAGATGGCTCAGTGGTTAAAAGTGTTTGTTCCACAAACTTGAAGACCAGTTAAGATCCCCAGAATCCACATAAAGTTGGACACAAGTATTTCACACATCTGTAATCCCAATGCACCCACAGCAATAGGAGCTGGAATCAGGAGAATCCTGGAATTCCAGGACCAACTAGTGTCAAGTTTGTAGCGGCAGCCAACAAGAAAGACCTTGCCTCAAACAAGGTAGAAGGTGAGGACGACACACCAAGGTTGTCCTCTTACCTCCACAAGTGTACTGTGGCACAGGCATGCCTCCACACAGAAAATGTAATCTCGTGTGATATTAAATTAATATATCTAATAAATATATATCTCATAATCTATATGTGATTAATATATTTTTATATTTTTGAATACTAACTATATATCAGATACCTAATAAAGAACTTTCTTATCTGCTATTATCCCAGAAAACAGCATGCTTTAAGTTACCAAGTTATATATTATTTACCCAAAACATCTCAGTATAAGTAAAAATATCTTACATTTATTTAAATATTTTATAAAAACTACTTTTCAAAAAAAATTAATTTTCTCACATAGACAGAGCATCATATACTAAGGAAAATAATAAATATTCGGTAGGATTTTCACAAACATTTTTCATAAAATGTATTATTGTATTGTTCAACAAATTTTATAATTACAGCATACTATAATTAGCAAAATTTTATTGATAAGTATAAAGTAACATCATCAAGTAGGTATCTCAATTTACCTAACCAACAGTAGTGAGACCAAAGTTTGCCATCTTCATTAAATCAAGACACCATTATGGCTTAATGCACACCAGGAGTCAGAGGGAGGAAATTCTGACATTAGGAAATTTCATGCAGGCAACTTGACATTAGGAAATTTCATGCAGGCAACTTCACCTCAAGGATGGAAGGAGTTATCTGCATTGCCAAGATGACTAGTCTTCTAAAAGTTCACATTGGAAGCACCCTTGGTGGAATGGTGCTTATACATATATATAATGCACACTCAGAAGAAAACATACAGATACATGATCTGTGTGTTAAATAAATTAATTCTTCACATTTCATGGCAATCCTCCAGAGCAATGTAAACTGTTTTTAAAGCAATAAAATTATTCATACTCAAAGAGTTTTAGGTATTTGTTTAAATTATCATTTTAATATATACAAAAAAAACTAATAGATACCTTGTAAGTAAATGTATTTTCAAAAGAATATTGAAGGAATAAATATTAATCTGTTAAGCCAAGTTAATTTTGAGGAGGAAAATGAAAAATAAAAGGGACCATTTATTCTCTTATCCCTTTTATAGTTTTAATCTTTCACAATGAGCATATACTCATGTACTATTTAGTATTTAAAACATTTTTGAATGCTAAAAAGTAATGAAAATATTAAAGGAAAATCTCTCTGAAAAGAAGAAATACTGGGGCTGGAGAGACAGATCAGCGGTTAAGCCACTTGCCTGCAAAGCCTGATGACCTGGGTTCAATTACCCAGTACCTACATAAAGCCAGATGCACAAAGTGGCACATGCATCTGGAGTTCATTTGCAGGGGCTAGAGGCCCTGGCATGCCTATTTTCTCTCTCTCTCTCTCTCTCTCTCTCTCTCTCTCTCTCTCTCTCTCTCTGCATGCAAATAAATAAAACCTTAAAAAAAGAAAAAAATACCATGTTGTAGTCTGCTAGTTGTCCTTGAAACTCTTTGATTTCCACAGCTAAAGTTTCTGCTCTGCAAGCAAAAAATACATTCATAAACTCACAAATAAACAGATAACATTACAAACATTCTGGATAATGATCACATGTTCAATGAACATAGTACAATGAGTCCATAATATTGAGTCATGAATTAATATCTTGTTGTATGAATTCGTAATAAAGATCTCACATATTTAACTGTAAAATTACTTACCTCTTTTCATATGACAAATACACTGAATTTTCTTGATTGTACATTTCTATTTCTTTCTGAAGTTTATTGATTTCAGTTGTAAGTTCACTTATTTTACTTCTAATTGAAAAGAAAGAAGAAAGTTAGCAATACTTCTAATTCAAAAGACTACTACTTAAAATGAACTTTTCGGGCTGGAGAGATGGCTTAGTGGTTAAGGCACTTGCCTCCAGTGCCTAAGGCCCCCGGTTCAATTCCCCAGGACCCACATAGACCAGACACAAGGTGGTGGCCCTGGTGCATATTCTCTCTCTCTCTCTCTCTCTCTCTCTCCTCTCTCTCTCTCTCTCTCTCTCTCTCTCTCTCTGCTTGAAAATGAATAAATAAAATATTTTTTAAAAATTTAAAAAATGAACTTTTCACAAACGGTTAACAATAAATGACTTTGTAAAATTCATTAAAAAAGAACATTTCAGGCCGGGCATGGTGGCGCACGCCTTTAATCCCAGCACTCAGGAGGCAGAGGTAGGTGATCACTGTGAGTTCAAGGCCACCCTGAGACTACATAGTGAATTCCAGGTCAGCCTGGGTTAGAGCAAGACCCTACCTCAAAAAACCAAAAAAAAAAAAACATTTCAGTGGTTTATCTACTACAAATAAAGACTACCTCTTTTTATTTTGTCAACTAATAAGAAAAACCTAATATAGATTCTCTAATTAGTAGAAAGAGCCAAGAATGGCCCCTAGTACTGAGGAGTCTGAGGTAGGAAGATCACCCTGAGTTTGAAGCTAGCTACAGAGTGAGTTCCTGGTCATCGTGAGCCAGAGTGAACTTTCATTGAAAAAAAAAGCAGAAAGAAAGATGAAATATGGCCAGATCAGAAGCCTAGTGAAACAGATATGATCCAGACAAATGTAGACACGAAGTTGTTACCTTCACATCTCTTATCACAAGGTTAATTTTTTTAATTTTTATTTTATTTGATATGTGTGCGTGCATGCGCGTGTGTGCGTGCGTGTGTGCATGTGTGCATGTGTGCGTGTGTGCGTGTGTGTGTGTGTGTGTGTGTGTGTGTGTGTGTGTGTGTGTGTGTGTAGAGGTCATAGGACAATATTCAGGTCAGTCTTCACCTCCTACCCTTTTGAGTCAGGGTCTTATTGTTCAATACGCCATTTGTGAGCTTCCAGGAAATTCTATCTTTACCTCCCTTTTTCAACATAGGCTCACTATGCTGAAAACATAGAAACTCTCCACAACTTTCAGCTATTTCCGTCTGAGAATGTGAACTCAAGTGCTTTATGCACTTAGCCATCTCTTCAGTCCTCTCTTTCTACAGTTTAGCAGTGGCACAACTGACATTTTAGGTTGGCACTAATACATTGTAGTGGGGATTAAGTTCACAGTAGGATGTTTAATAGCATCCAGGATGTGAACACCAGTAGTCCCTTGTAATCCTAATTGTGACACCAGAAATGTGTGTCTACAATGCCAAATATTCCCAGGGCTGAGGAAGGGATCACTATTAGTTGAGACATGCTCTAGAACCAAACACACAAAAGCAGCCAAAACTACTTTTTAATACCAAACCACAAATCCTAGAGAAGAGCCAATCAGGATCTTCTCCCTCTTTTGAGTAACAAGTGACTTGGTACCAGAGATGTTACATCTCTATGTATTGATCTTGGCGTTGAGGCCAGATAAATGACTTTTTCAGTGTTGCCTCTCAGGAGTCTGAAAATCAAAACATCCAAGTAATTAAGAAGAATCAAAAAAAAAAAAAAAGAAGAAGAATCAAGAAGGGCTAAGAAAGAAAACAAGGTTCATAGGGTACAGTGAGAGAACAGACTAAATGAAATGAGCAAGGGAAAGAAAGAAGACAATGAGCCAAGAGAAACACAAAATAGGGAAAATGGTAACAGGAACTGGGCATGGTGGCACATGCCTGTAATCCCAGCATTCAGGAGGCAGAGGTAGGAGGTCTACCACAAGTTTGAAGCCAACCTTGTCTAATATCAAGGTCTAGGTCAGCCTGGGCGACAGGGTTGAGACCCTGTCTGAAACAAACAAAAATCAAACAGGAAAATGGAGGAAGGACAGAAGTCCATCTGTACAGAGAAAATGTTAGGTACGGAAGAAGAAAAAAGCTCTTCCTGTAGCGCTATACACTTGGGGACATACTGACTCAAATACTGTGAACAAGTTTATACTTCTTCCCTTTCTTATTAAATATAATCAGTGATATTTCAAAATGAACAAGATTTTTAATACTAAAAAAAGCATAAAGGGTTACATTTACCATTAGATAAAAAAAGTAAACACATACACACCCCCATGTATACCATGCAAATGCAAAACAAACAAAAGAAGTGTGGCCTTTTGAAGGTAGGCTGTGAAGGTTCCCTACCCATATGGATGGGTTAGTGTCTTACAAAAGGGATGGAGGGAGCTGGGAAGATGGCCAGCAGTAAAGGTACCTAACTAGGTCCAATTCCCCAGCACCTACATAAAGCCAGATACACAGAGTGGCACATGCATCTGGAGTCTCCCCCTCTCTGTCTCTCTCTCCTCATAAATAAATAAGAATATTTTTTAAATATTTAAAATGGCCAGGTGTGGTGGAGCATGACTTTAATCCTAGCACTTAGAAGGCAGGGGTAGGAGAATCATTTAGAGTTCAAGGCCACCCTGAGACTACAAATGACATGATACATATATGAGGCATAGGTCTTTATCAAATACCAAGCCTCCCAACACCTTGATCATAGATTTCCCAACCTTTGTAATTATGACAAATAATTTTTATAATTTATAACTTAACTTGTCTCAGATATTTTGTTACAACAGTGTAAAGAGACAAACAAAATATACAATTTACTTACATGCAAATATATAAAATTTAAATTCTCAGCCTAATTATATTATCATGTCTATTCTGCAGTACAGCCTAACCAGAAATTATGATAGAAGTCTTAGAAATCAGACAATATATAATTATGCAGTAAGTATCACAGTTAAAACTTTATGATCATTCATAGAAACACATGTTTGTTTAACATACCTAAGAAGTCCAAGATAGTAAGATTTGTCTAAAATTTGCCTCTGGGGACCTAAAAAAAAGTTTTTATAATTACTGGTCAGTTTTGAATCACAACATACAGGAAACCTAAATTAAGACTGCGATGATGGGACTTTAGGCAAGGCTATTAAGACAGTAACTCTATATTGCAGACTAAATGGAAACTGGACCTAAAGGATACTAGACTAGAGTAGTCCAAAAGAACTTGCTATCATAACAAAATACACAAGTATGGGTGGGGCTACTTAATACTTGAAATATGGCCAGTGCTACTAAGGAAACAAGTTTTGTCTATTTTAATTAACATAATTCTAAGTAGCCATATGCATCTACTGGCTGCTCTATTAAAGAGTACAGATACTCTTCATTATGAACTAAAGACCATCATTTTCCAAATGCATATCAGAGACTTTGTGAAAAGCATAGCATGGGGCCAGGTGTGGTGGCACAAATGTTTAATCCTAGTACTCAGGAGACTGAGATAGGAGGATCACCATGAGTTCGAGGCCAGCCTCAGCTACAGTATAGGTTCCAGGTCAGCCTAGGCTACAGTGAGACCCTACCACCAAAAAAAAAAAGGCAAACCTGGACTAGAGAGATGGCTCAGTGGTTAAAGGCACTTGCTTGTAAAGCTTGACAGGCCTGGGTTCAATTCTCCAGTACCCATATAAAGCCAGAAGCACAAAATGACACATGTAGCTAGAGTTCATTTGCAATGGCAAGAGGCCCTGGCATGCCCACTATCTATCTGTCTCTGTCTCTCTCAAATAACTTTTTTATAAAGTATAACCTTACATTCCAGAAGGACAAAGATAGTAATATGGGTTATATGTTTCAACTGCAAAAGATGGTGTGCCCTACAAAGAATGAGATGTGCAGTTAGGGAGTGCTGCCTGTGAGATCTATGCTGAAAAAAGAGGGAACATTTTGTCTTAAAAGCAGCTGAGAACAAAAGATACAACAGATAGTGGTGTACATCAGTAAATCACAAGACTCTGAAATATACTGGTAGATTCTTATACAATTCATAACCCCCTACTCCATGGACTGATCCAGTATGCCTCACGAGCAGATACCCAGTGGATTGGGAACAGGGAGGAAGGAAAGGGGGGCTACCATCATAAGATTTGCTCAAATGCTGTTTCTAATTTTGGATAATAAAGATATCAATAAAAACAAGAAAACTGGAACATTGTGCTTCTTTATATCCTATGCAATAGAATTTTCCTATTCAGGACACTTATTAAGGAAAATTCTTCATAACCTCACTTCTTTAATTAGCACTATGTCTTCTTTTTAAATGGAGACTAAAAGTTATAACTATTGTTGTAAAATTAAATATGTGTATATAATCAGCTAAAATGCAAAATGAACTCTGAGCTTGAGTTTATTCACATGATATTATTCAATACAATAAATATATAATAAACAAAGATTCCCATTACCTATTGCTGTGTAAAAATTACCTCACAAAACACATTTTGCTACTCAATAATATATCTGCGATTCTTAACAAAAAAAAAAAAGAAATATATTGATTAAAAACTGACTACCTTAAATGAAACTGGTTCTTTTTTAAAAAGAGAATGTTAGTGATTTTAACCTTAATGTTTTTAGAAAAATATTAAACATACACAAATTTCTGTGAATGTGTTTAAAAATTAGTTAAACGGTGATATAATTCTGACTCAATTGTTATAGCATTGATAATTTGTAAGCAATCATTTCTAAATAATTAGTTGTATTTTACTATTTAGTGAGTTAAATGGTATTACAAGAAAATTTAAGACTCCTGAAAGGCACGACATATTATATTATTAACAGTACCAAAAAGAAGAAAAAGAAGGGCTGGAAAGATAGCTCAGTGGCTAAGAAGCTTGCTTGCAAAGCCTAATGACCTCTGTGAGAATGGTCACTGCTGTGGGGAGACTGGCTACTCACTATTGTGCACTACTACTACTACGAGCTCTGGACTGTTCTCATCCTTTACAGCCACTGATGAGCTAAACTGCAGTTGTAGCAGCAGCATGAAATCAACTTGTTGGCCTACTGTGATGGTTAGGTTTTGTTGTCAACTTGATCTTTTTCATTTTCTTTGGTGAATTGTTGATGTTTATCATAGTAAGGCAGTCCTATCAGCAGGGACCAGTATGTAAGGAAGCTCAGGGAAGCTGGAAATTAATATCCCTTCTTGAAGGGCATACACTTTTCCTGCCAAAACTCATGGGATGTCCTGGTCCCTGGAAGCCAGTCCTAAGGACTTGCAGGATGGAAATTCAACAGACTCAGAAAGCCAACAAGTCTAGAATAGGGTTCCAAGACCCAACCCTAAGGCTATATTAAGGAGGAGAAAAATCTCCTCTCTCCCCCCTGCCTGTTCTGCTTATGTGGTGTTGGTGATGGGTTTCTCTGACCTGTGAAAGGGGGCTGGCCTCTTTCACTACTGTGGAACTTCCCCTGGATCTATAGCTTCAATAAATCCTTTCCTCACATAACTGTGCCTGGTTTGGAGAGTCATCCCATGGGGCATGTCACAGGGATGGCCCTGTTCCTTCAGGTTCACTGCTAGACCTTTGCCTCCTCAGCTCCTTCAAACCTCCAGCCTATGAGGATATGGTTCACCACCCAGGTACACTGCCACCTCCTTACACTATGGCCCTAGGCTACCCACCCCTCAACTGCATCTAGTACATGCACCTGCTGCTCCTCTGCATCCAAATGCCCTATCCACTGCAATGGACAAATGTGGAAGGTGTTTCCTACCACCAGATTGCCCACCCCCTCATCAGGAGAGTGAGCCCAAGGCAGGGCTGAGCCCAGCTAACCCCCCACTCCGATCTAGTCAAGGAGACGAGGGCTAGTGCCACCTTGCTAGATCTGGATGATCACTCTCCCTACACACTGCCCCAGATCACTTGCTCCAGTTTTCTTCCTTAGGACTGGCTTCCAGGGACCAGGACATCCCATGAGTTTTGGCAGGAAAAGTGTATGCTACTTCTCTGCCAGGGACAGCCTGGTCCCAACTGCAGTCCTCTGGCCCTTTCCTGTACTTCTAGAGTCTGTCTGGAAGGGACATACACAGGAGCCTTTGATCTTGTTAAAGAGATGTGAGCCAAAAAATTAAGTGAATAAACAAAATAAATTATGTCATACTATTATGCATTTTAAAAGGCACAATTCAAAAATATAGATCTGTTAGCCTATTTTTTTACCTAAGCTGTTTTACAGTGCAGTATTAGAAAAAAGTAACATTTCCTGACTCACCTTCTAGTAAGTACAGATATTTTAAGAGGCACTTAATTATGAAAACTACAAAGAGTTTTAGAGTATTCTATATTATCATT
Organism: Zapus hudsonius; assembly: GCA_004024765.1. Lineage (NCBI taxonomy): Eukaryota > Metazoa > Chordata > Mammalia > Rodentia > Dipodidae > Zapus > Zapus hudsonius. Next base: position 18,655 of record PVHP010014126.1, on the reverse strand, counting down.
TCACAACAATTTTATAAGATAAAGAACTAGATAGAGATAAAGGTACTACAGGCTATAGTTCTCATTTACTAATGTGGACTTGTACAAAATATACTCATCTTCATAAAATAAATACCTTTCATCCCAGTTTTCATTCCACTCAAACCTTGTTGGGTTACAGGACGATCTGCAACTTTGATCTGAGACGACAAAACACCACCAGTCCCTAAGGGGCCACCACGAGAACCTGGTCTTGCTATTGCAGTTGGCAACTAAATGGCAAGCAAGATTTAACTCTCATTAAGCTGGAAAACATATCACTGCTACTCATATAAGACTTACAAAAGGAAATTTTATAAAAATTAAACTATATTATTTATAAAATAACCATTATATTTTCTGGATATCTGAAATATTTAACACTATTATCCAATACTATTAAATAATAAACTTCTGACGGGCATGGTGGCGCATGTGTTTCATCCCAGCATTTGGAATAGGTAGGATTGCTGTGAGGCGAGGCCAGCCTGAGACTATGTACTGAATTCCAGGTCAGCCTGGTTAGAGCAAGGCCCTGCCTCAAAAAAACCAATAAATAAATAACAAATTTCTGGGCTGGAGAGATGATTCAGTGGTTAAAGATGTCTGCTTGCAAAACCTGATGACCCCAGTACCCATAGAAAGCCAGATGCACAAAGTGGTGCACACAGCAGCAAGAACCTGGAGCGCCCATTCACATTCATTCTTTCTCTTTCTCTTTCTCTATCTCTCTCTCTCAAGTAAATATTTTTTTAGATACCAGGTTTTTAAACTGTAATTCTGAGGAATCACAAAATGTTAAACAATAACATTAGTTTTGAGGGTGGCCTAATGAATATTCTTATTTTTCAACTAATTAGAACTGTCATATTAATGATTAACTGAATTCTTACATGTGCTAAATTTTTTTTGCTAGTTTGTTCTACTTCATTTGGTTCTGAGCCTAAAATGTACCATTTTAATTATTATAACTTTACCCAGGCCTAGCATGCACAAGGACCTGGGTTCAAACCCACACTGCAAAAAGTAAATAACTGTAAAACATGTTTGTAGGAGGAGTTTAGGGAGATACTCAGTGAGTAAAGTCCCTGCCTCACAATCATGAAGATCTGAGTTTGATTCCAAGTACAGATTTTTAAAAGGCAGAAATTATAGTATGCACCTGTAATCACCACACTGGAAAGATGGAGACAGAAGAATCCCTGGAGCTATCTAGATTAATTATTGAGTTCCAGGTCAAGGAGAGACCCTGTCTCAGAAAGTAGAGGATGGTCTTCCTGAGGGTAACACCAAAGTTGCTTTCTAGACTCTATATGCAATTACACAAGCACCCAAATATGTGTTCCCACTTGTGTATACATATGTACACCCCACCCACACATAAATAAAAATATGCTTATGCGTTAGTATTAGTGGCATCATTCCTCAATATTATCTTCCAAACATTCTCCCACATTTAGATTTTTTTTTTTTTTTTTTTTTTTTGGTTTTTTGAGGTAGGGTCTCGCTCTAGCCCAGGCTGACCTGGAATTCACTCTGTAGTCTGAGGCTGGCCTCGAACTCATGGTGATCCTCCTACCTCTGCCTCCCAAGTGCTGGAATTAAAGGCATGTGCCACCATACCCGGCTTAGATTTTTATATTTTTCCCCCAAAAAATTTATATGATAGTATTTTTATAGAATTAAAGAACAAGGTAAAATATCAGAATATATGAAGAAACATTCAACAGACTTGTTTTAAACTTACTCCAGTTGCCACGCGAACATTTCCTGACGAGGGTCTTATTCCAGAAGGAGGTCTTCCTGTTAGCCCAATTCCACCCCGTGACATAGGGCGAGGGGTTGAAGATTTGGGATTACTGGCCATTGTTCACTTGAGCCACTATTTGAAAACAACAGACAGTTCAATTCTCTTTTGATATCATATATAGCAAAACACTTCAAACTTTTAATTCGTTGTCATTTTTCCTGTAAATTACCATCCCCAGGTACTACTACAAGCTTGGCTTTAATTCTTTTCAAACTTTGCTTTACTGTTCCACTTAGTATTATGGAATCATTTATTACAATATTCCTTTCTCAATACTCCACCTCCCAAAATGCAAGCCCCTCTAAATCTCATTAATTCTCTGGTTCTTAACCATGATTATACCTAAAGTCACGTCCGCCTCGGTTCCCACACTCGGGAGGAAGGGGGCGGTATTCACACGCGACCGGGGCCCTACCTGGCGGAGAGGCGTGGGAATTACGCGTCAATTACCGGGCTCCTGACCGCGGCGTGCGAGAGCTGCGCAGCAGCTCCGTCCTACCCCGGCTGCACCTCCGGCCCGAGGGACGCGAGCCTCACCTGGGCCCGAGGAACGTGAGCCTCACCTGGGCCCGAGAACGCGAGCCTCACCTGGCCGGCTCCCGCCCTCCCCGGCTCGGCTGCACCAGCCTCCCGCTAGGCCTCCCGCCCGCGGTCGCGCGACGCCCGTCTCCCGGCAACAGGCTGGGCGCTGCGCAGGACCCTCCTGATTGGCCAGCTCCGCCTCTGATCCCGGTACCGGAAGCTGGACGAGACTAAAGCGCTCTCGCGAGATCCGAGAGCCCTCGCTCCCCCCCCCCTCCCGCCCCGAGGCTTGACTGGGGCCTCCGGGGACCCTGTGCGGTGATGAGCTGTGGCGGCGGAGCTGCCCTGTCACCGTTGTGCTCTGCGTCCGTAGACACGATGGCTTCATCACGGAACACAAAGACTTTTAACCCAAAAGAACACAAACGTAAAGATTATAAAAACTGGTTTATGGTAAAAAGAAATTCGAGAATAACCAGTTAAATCCCGCACGCACGTTACTTTGCAGCCGGGAAGCTTCACGCACGTTTACATCAGGAATGGCCGCACCGAGGCGGTGCAAATGCCTAAGAGGAAGCACGCTGGAGGGCTCGTCCCGAAGCACCGGCATTGCCATGTTCTAAATGCAATGACTTCGTAAAAATAAAAACAGAACGTGGGGGGGGGAGTGGCTGGTGCAAACGCAGCTGCTGCTTTAGGTGTTCTTACTAAACATGTGTCCTAGATGGAGCCTGGTGGAGGGAAAATAAGTCATTCCTACCAAACCGTGCGAACGTGGAGGCCATATCCAGTCGTTAAGTTTCCTAGCTTTTGTAAGTCTGAGTTCTCGGTTGGATTTTACCTTTGCCAGCATGTTTTTATAAGAATCGTGGTGGTGCCTATCTTAACTGTTTTCTGTCTTGAAAAAGTATTCTCCACATTTTAAATGTTTTGTATTAGACATCTTAATGCACGTGTGTGTGCGCCAATGTTGCCTTTTTGTTTGTTTTAGATGAAACCCAGGCTCGTGTTAGGTACTTACATAAATTGTTGCATTATTTTTGTTTGTTTATGTGGTTCAAATATATTCTTTTCTTTAAAAAAGACAAAATTTTGCCATTGTCATGCCTCAACATGGGTTGTATTATATTTCAATGCTTAATTTCAAAAATTGCTGTTTGAGGCTGGGTAGATGGTTCAGTGATAAAGTGCTTCCTAGCAAGTAGGAATACCTGAGTTCAGATTCCCATGTGAAAGCCATCAAAGTCGGCAGCTATAAAAGGCTTCTGTAATGCCAGCATGCCTTTGCAGACACAGCGTGGGAGACAGACAGGAGAATTTCCCACGAGCATGTGCACCAACTAGTTAGGTAAATGCAGTGGTGATATGAGAACAAAAGACCTAGCCTCATACCAGGTGGAAGGTGAGGACTGACACCCGAAAGGTGTCCTCTGACCTTCACATGCATATGGTAGCATGTGCTATCACACACAGAACATACTCTCACACACAGAGCACATACATTATATACACACAGCACATACACTCACACACATATAGTACACTCACATACACAGCACATACATACACACAGTACATGCATATACTCACACAGCACATTCATACACAGTACAAACATACACAGCACATACATACAGCACATACACTCACATACAGCTCATACATACATAGCACATACATACACTCAGACAGTACAAACATACACTCACACAGCACATACACACAGCACGTACATACACTCACACATAGCTCATACACAGCACAAACATACACTCACACAGCACATTCACTCACACACAACACATACATACATTCACACACACAGAGCACATATATACACTCATACACACACAAATGCTCTTTGAGTTGCTGACTTTTTTAGGGTGTGATGGTTTAAATGAGATATCCCCTATAGCTTTGTGTAATTTGAATATTTGGTCCCCAGCTGGTGGGAATTTGGGAGCCTTACTAGTAAAGGTGTGTCACTGGGAGAGGATCTTGAGGTTTATTAGCACAGTTCCATGCCCAGACTATTGCCACCCATATTATGTGAGCCAGGTTTATTCATGTGCCATCCTTTCCTGACATAATAAAACAATTCCTAGAAACTGTAAGCTGAAATTAATTCTTTCTTCCTATAAGTTGCTTCTGGTAAGGGATTTTGTCCCAGCAACAAGAAGGTATAAATACAACAGAGGGGAAAATATAAATAAATCTTAAACTGAGATTATGACAGAATTCCTAATTTTTTCCAAAAAGCCATAAATATATTTTTGCTATGTTGTACTATATATTTAAACAAAGCAATATTCTCCACTAATGATTATAAAATCAAAAGATTGTGCAGGGGCAAATCTTAGTGCTGGGGAGGTGGAGACAGGGATCCTTTGGGGCTAAAAAAACTACGTAATTTTCAGCTGAATCAGTGAGCTCTAGGTTCAGCAAGTGACTATATCAAAGAATAAGGTGGCGGCATCTGAGTTAGGCATCTGTACCTAACATTAACCTCTGGTCTCCATACACACAAACATATACAAACATGCATGTATATACTACACATATAGTCATTAAAAATATTGATTGAAGGAATAAACTCTTATAACCTCTCTGGGGTTCCCAGCCCCCGGTGCTCACAGAGAGCCTTGAGAAGCTACATCAGAAGGTCTCTACCTCTGATAAGCTCTCTGAAAGGAACCTAACAGCCTGATTTACATTCCTAAGCCTGTCATTTGTCCCTGATAAACAGCTGCCAGGGACATCTCCACCTGGGAGGATGTTACCTGTCAAGGCCATTGGGTTTGAATAACAGGTTCTGTGTCTTGCATTCCTCTATCCCTATCCAAGGGTCTTTAAAAACTCCCCTCAGAGCTTCAACCCAGACGCTGCCTCTTTGTTTTCCTGAGGCAGCTGTCCCCTCACCGTTTCTGAATAAAGCAGTCCCTTTGTCCTGTGTACTTTCTGTCTCACTTTCCTTACATTGATCAACTCTGAAAAATGTTGAAGGTGCTCTATGCCTTATATGAAAGTCAGTTGAGATGTAATTGTTTATGAAAAATAAACAAGTATATTTACCTTATACACATTACTTATGTCTTTAGTAAATAGTGAAATTATATCTAGGGCTGGAGAGATGGCTCAGGGGTTGAGGTGCTTGTCTGCAAAACCTAACTACTTGAGTTCAATTCCTCAGTACCCATATAAAGCCAGATGCACAAAGTGGCACATGCATCTGGAGTTCATATGCAGTGGCTAGAGGTCCAGGTGCTCATTCTCTCTCTCTCTCTCTCTCTCTCTCTCTCTCTCTCTCTCTCTCTCTCTCTCTCTCTCTCTCTCTGCTTGCACATAAATTAATAAATAAACCTCAAAAAAAACAAAAAAATATTGAATAATGAAATATGATGCACTTCCAGGTTGCTGAACACTTGAAGGTGCTTTAAAAATTATATGTAAACTCAAAAACTGTTTTAAAATAAACTTGTTTATAATTTGTTATCAACAAATGTTTCATTTGGCCGGGCGTGGTGGCGCACACCTTTAATCCCAGCACTTGGGAGGCAGAGGTAGGAGGATCACCATGAGTTCAAGGCCACCCTGAGACTACATAGTGAATTCCAGGCCTGGGCTAGAGCAAGACCCTACCTCGAAAAAAAAAATGTTTCATTTGTATACCTGCTTTATATAGTTATATACTCAAGGCTATATAAAAATTTCTCAGGTGAAAATATATCAAAGGAGATGTAACAGTGGGGTGAACACTGAAGCTTTACTGAACTTCCCCCAAAGTTTGTACTTTATCATGCCAAAGAACTGGACAAACTTAGCGAGCATTTTCTTTCAGTCACATGTTTATTCGTATCAGGGTAAGTTAAGAGAGTTTGGGAGTGGGTAGAGAAGGCAGCCCACCACCATGTGGTCTGCGATTTTCACAAAGAAACCACAAAAAGTGCACAGAATCACCAAAAAGTGAAGAATTTATATTCATATTAAAGAAAATCTTCTTCCCCCACTCTCAGATTCATGAGTGGCAAGATCAGAGAGGGGGGATGGGGATCAGATTGACCACCTGGTCCCTCCTGCCTCCCAGCCCCAGCAGTCAGGAACAAAAGGACCTGTGTCCTGAACTTGAGCTTGGATTTTTTTAAGTTTTTGCTGGAGGAGGGGCCAAGCCCCAGCCATGGAGGAGTTTTGGGAAGTTGACATGAGGTCACTGTCAGAGGCCACACCCTGTCTACCTATGGGTGGGGAGGGTCTTTCTGCTAGTCTCTCACAGAAAGGAGTCCCCAGTGGACACACTTTAAGAAGCCCTACTGCAGATTGCCTCGCTGTTTTGTCCTCGTCCTGGAATCCTTGTCCTTTGCTTTTCACTGGCAAAAATTTGATTTGCAGCTTGAACTTTAGTCTATATGTCCTTTCTTCACAAAGTTTTTCTCTGGTATTCCCTTGGCCTCTCTTGATATTGTTTGTGTTCAATGTGCCCTGTTATTTTCTTACTGAAAACTCTAAAAGATAAAGTTTAACACAATAAAAGTTTAAAGTACACATATTTTCTCTGTGTATCCTAGATGTTATATAGATGGATAAAATCATGTATAAATCATATATTTACCATGACTCAGGGAACTGAGCGGAAGAGGGGGTGGAAAGATTGTGAGAGCTGTGGTGGGGAGAATTTCAGAGGCATGGCAACCCTCAGTAACAACACACTTGGGTCAGGAGAACCCGGCTGAATACTAGGCTATCCATGGTCCCCTACCACAAAGACTGATATAGATGGCCCACAGAGGAGGATATCCAGCTGACTGGGGATGGGGAAGGGGGGCAATGAGGAATTGGGGATAACAACTCATTATTGGCCCACTAAACAATGTAACTCATTATGGACAATAAAAAAAAGAGATGAAAAAAATCATATATTTACACAAGATGTGGAAATAGACACAAAACTGTCTAGGAGAAATAAAGCAAGGAACTAATGGATGGGGAGAGAGAAAAAGGGGAGGGTGATGGACATGAACAAAATACATGCAAAGCTTGTATGAAAATTAAACCCAGTACTATGTTGTGATGGTTAAGTGTTGTTGTCAATTTAACCTTTTAGTAATCTTGGGTGGGTCTTGAGGATGTTCACAAGAAGACAGCCTCTCAGTAAGGGCAGGATGTAAGGAAGCTCACAGGAGCTAGAAACAAGCATCCTTTCCTGGGAGGGCCATGCAGGAAGGAAATTCCAGGGACTCGGGAAGCCAACAAGTCTGGGATAGGGTTGCAAGACCCCACCCTAAGGCTATATAAAGGGGGAGAAAATCTCATTCCACTTCTACCTGTTTTGTTGGTGTGTGTGTCATGTTGGTGATGGGTTTCTCTCGCTGCTTGGACCTGTGAAAAAGAGCCAGCCACTTTCACCATTATGGAACTTCCGCTGAATCTGTAGCTTCAACAAATTCTTTTCTCCCATAAACTGTGCCTAGTTTGGAGATTCATCCCAGTGGCATGTGGCTATGATACATGTACAACAAAAAAATGTCAATTAAAAACTTTAATGTGGCTAGGAGTACTGGCACAGGTCTATATCCCTAGCTTCTATAGGAAGGCTGAGGCAGGATTTTCACAAGACCAGCCTGGAGTATATAGTAAATTCAAGGCCAGACTGGGCAACTCAGTGAAACCCTGTCTTAAACAAGAATTAAATCAGGGAGGGTTGGGAATATAGCACAGTGGTAGAGCACTTGCCTCACATACAAAGGCCAAAGCTGTAGGTTCAGCCCCAAACATTCATTGCAGGAAGAAAAATGGTTTAAAGAGTTTACTTGAGCACACAGAAATGTATGAATTAGGCATCTCCAAATGAGAAATTTGAGATCACTGAGCAATGTAGGTGTAGTGGTTTGATTCTGGTGTCCCCCATAATCTTATGTATTCTGAATGTATGATCCCCAACTGATGGCAATTTTGGAATTGGAACCTTGTTGGAGATGTTTTTTGTGGGGAAGGGTACTTATGGGTATTATCGCCAGCTTCCCCTTGGCAGTGTTTGGCACACTCTCCTGATGCTGTTGTCCACCTGATGTTGGCAAGGAGATTCTGTCCATCTTAGCTGCCTGCAAGTCATGTAGTGTGCAGGAGACTCTAACCAACGTAGCTGCCTGCAGGTTGTGTGTTGTTTTCGCCTCCGGGGGCGGTTGGCCGCCGCAGAGGGAAAACAGAAGCAGTGGGAGCTGAGCGTGTCCACTGTCCGCTGTCTCAGGGCTGGGGTCCACAGAGCTGGGGGGATGACGCAGGGGGGTCCGCGAGGCACAGAGGCGAGCAGATGTGTATAGTATATCCATGTGTTTTTTTATTCAATTGGGGGAATTTACATTTTATAGGAAAAAAGGGGGTCAGGGGGATAGGGAATGGGGAAGAGAAAAGGAGATTGGTTGATGGGGGTGGTGAGTTGGCGGCCTGCACTGGGATAGGTGAGTATGGACAACCTGAGAATACCTCATTTGGGGGCCTGAGTGGCAGGAAATACGTGATGCTAGTCACGGTCCAAGGGGATGGGTACAAGAAAGTTTTTCTGATACCCAATGCCAGTCATGCTGAGATGGAAATGCTGGTTCCTGTGGCTAGCCCATGGGGCTTGGGAGTCAGGGTTGATGGAGCCAGGAAATGCCTACCGAATTATTGGGGTTTCACCTCACTCATACATCCTTTACCCTTTGTTCTCCATGCCCTCAGTAGCAGTGCCAACAGGCAGTGCCCAACAGTTGCGCAGTGAACTCCAGAGATTTGGTTTCCCTGAGTGATCACCTATGCTGGGGTGGGCTTTCTGATGATGTAGTTGTCTTTTAGTCATTCATTGCTCCTGTAAGCAACCCCTTAACCCTGATCTGTCAATAACCCCCAATAAACTCTTTGGTTCACCAAAACTGGTTTTGGTGAAGTTATACTTTGGTCTGTTATCTGTGCCCTATCTGGGGTGAATAGATATGTGTCTATGTTGGCCCAGGGAAAAAGGTTTCTAGGACATTACGAGGACAAAAGACCACCCTGAATGTGGGGAGGGGTCCCATCCTGAATAAAAGCAAACCAAAGGAGAAAGTGAGCTGAGCACCATCATTCACCTTCTCTGCTTCCTGACTATGGACACAGTATCTCCAGTGCCTTAGATGCCCAACACCACACCTTCCTCGCCATGATGGACTAGTATCTCTCAGATCATGAACCAAAATAAACCCTTCATTCCTTAAGTTTCTTTTGTCGCATATTCTGTCACAGAAATGAGAAAAGTAGCTGAAATATTAGTGCTTATCTATTAGGCTCCTCAGCACCTCCCACATGGACTAGCAGGCAGGGACACTATCTTCAGTGTCGGGTGAAACACATTCTTCTTGTAACCTTGCATTTTCTCAGGCACTTTGATTGCGGGTAAGGTCATCCTCAGGATGTGACCTTGAGCTGTTCAAAACTAAGTTTTAGTGGGGTTTGGAGAGACGGCTCAGTGGGTAAAGTGCTTGCCACACAAGCAAGACCTGACTTGAGATCCCCAGCACCCATGTAAAATGCCCGGTGGTGGTGAATGCCTACTATCCCAGTGCTGGGAAAGCAGAGGGAGTCCCTGGGGCTCACTGGCTAGCTAGTGCAGCCAAATCAGAGATCTCTAGGATGAGCAAGAGATCTTGTGTCAAAGAACAAAGAGGACATAAATGTTGACTTATGGCCTTACACTGTGCATGTGTACTTGCACACACAGAGGTTCCAACACACATATGAATACACACACAGACGCAAACCACATACGCATGTAACAACAACAACAAGGTTCAAGTCTTTGTAGTCCAACCTTAAGGTAAGAAGAGGAATCTGGCTAGAATTTGGAGGAAAGGATGTCAGTATTTCTTTATTATTTGTAACTCTCTCAAGACTATGAATTCATTATTAGCATCTGTAAGCATCTTAAGATCTTTATATGTAGGTAACTGATAAAGGCTTTCTGCTTCAGGGGTAGTCCCTTGTTGCTGTGTCCACCCTCACATGGAGAAAGAGGCCAAGGAACTTAGACTCTCCCTCTTTTTTAATATTTTATTTATTCATTTTCAAGCATTGAGAGAGAGAGAGAGAGAGAGAGAGAGAGAGAGAGAGAGAGCACCAGGGCCACCACCTTGTGGGTCTGGCTTATGTGGGTCCTGGGAAATTGAACCCAGGGCCTTAGGCACTGGAGGTAAGTACCTTAACCACTGAGCCATTTCTCCGTCCTGACTCTCCCTCTTTTAAATGTTCATTTTCACTACCTGTTGGTAATTCTAGTGCTTGGGAAGCTAAAGTAGGAGGATCAAGTACTCAAGGACAGCCAGAGCTACATAGTGAGTTTTGGTTCATCATGAGCTAACAAGTAAGACCCTGTTTCAGGGCTGGAGAGATGGCTCAGTGGTTAAGGCACTTGCCTCCAGTGCCTAAGGCCCTGGGTTCAATTCCCCAGGACCCACATAAGCCAGACTCACAAGGTGGTAGCCTGGTGTGCTCTCTCTCTCTCTCTCTCTCTCTCTCTCTCTCTCTCTCTCTCTCTCTCTCTCTCTTTCTCTTTCTCTCTCTCTCTCTCTGCTTAAAAGTGAATAAATAAAATATTTTATTTTTAAAAAGACCCTGTTTCATAAAGCAAAAACAAGAACTACATGCCAGGCTGTGTTCTTACAGTGAGCACTCATGAAACAAACATAAGGGTAACAGGGAAAGAACTCACTGGCCACCAATCACAGTCAGGCAGCTGAGATTCACAGTGCAGCCACACAATTTTAGAATGGGAAAGAAATTTTGAATTCAAAGCTAGGTATCACTGTGTTTTATAAAGTTTTACTTTATATCCATTATGCAACTCATCTTTTGTTTTGTTTTTCCTCTTTTGCTTCTATAGCTATTTTCGACCTCAGAGCTCTCCGTCTCTACTTTGGATGCACACTATCAAGGATTCTTTGGAGTTTCCGCTGATATCACCACTGCTTACCGAGCAGCCCTCCCTCATACAGCCATGCATTCACTTCTGCTGTGGGGCTGTGGTTTCTACTTCCAAACTGCCAAATAATTCAGATTTCTCATCCAGTTACTTCACATATACATCCCCACTGTGGTTGGCCTATTGGTCACTTAATGATCTCAAAAACAATAATACCTGACCAAGAGGAGGTTGATATTGGTATTGAGCATGGTCAGATATGTTTAAGTAGGCCAGAAGAAAAATGATAACCAAAAGCAACCATGCCTTTATAGTGGGTGTGTGTAGATCTTTTTAGAAAATAAACTTGGAGGAGTGATATCAATAAATTATTATAGTGAAGGATGAAAGATTAACAATTTATTATCTATATCAAATGAAACAAAAAACTTGGGTATGTTCTAAAAATGTTCATAGAAAGAAAATAACTATTAAAATTCAAATGCACAGGCCCTTTGACCTAAAAATTGTGCTTCAGAATATATATTTTTGATATATATGTTAGGTTAATATATATAATACATATGCTTGTAACTAATGTTCTTCATTTGAACAACATTTGTTACAGTAAAAGATCAGGAAAATCTAAAAGTAATGATTAAATAATGCCACATTCATAAAGACATAAAATTTAGCATTTAAAAATATTATTCCAGGAAGGGCTGAGAACATAATCTTGTGTATTATTATGGGGATAAACTTAGAAGCCTAGAGTTAGCATAGATCATTTTAGCTGATGACATTTGAGATACACCAGGTAGAAGGGAAAGGGGCTTCTGAATACAGAAATGCCCAGACACCGAGACTACCATAAATCCTCTGATTTGTGAGCATGAAGAAACTAGAAAGATAACTATACAGGAACACTACCACAGATCTTATCTGTTTTCCTGAAAATTCATTTGCTTTTTCTAAAGAAATCCCTTTATGTTTTCCATTAAAGCCATTTTTCACACCACACACCTATTTTTTGTACTAAGCTGGACATAAAAATCTTTAACCATTTAATGAAGCAGCTATTTGTTTTATTGGTTTTCATTTGTGCACAAATTGACTTTGTTCTGTTGTTTATGTGTAATTTTGTCAGTTTAGTTTGTAAGAACCCCCCAGGAACTGAACATAATGGGGTAGATGAAAAGTTCTTTCTCTACAATACAAAAAATTATTCAAGACATCTAGTTGAGGTGAAGAAGCAGTAAATGCTAATACTTTCTTGCATCTGTATAAGCCAATTTTGGGAAGCATACAAGAAACCAATAATAACTCTTGGCTCCAGAGGGGAAAACTACATGGCTAGGATTTGAAGATTTGGAAATATCCTTTCAGTCTTTCTAATTTTAAACCAAAAATAAATTATTATTATTATTATTGTCATTATATTTTTAAAATGAATATTAGGGCTTGGGAATATGGCTCAAGGAACGGGTTAAAGGTGTTTGCTTGCAAAGTGCAAGTGTCTGGTGTTCACACATGCAGATGTGCAAAATAATAAAGATAAAAATAAAATAAACATTAAAAACATGATTAAACCACTGAGGGAATCTCTCCAGACCAACTCTTCTTTTTAAATAAAATCCTATATGAAACTCAATGAAAAACACATAATTAACTTTAAATTAGCTATCATTTTATGAATTCTGAAATTACCTAGACAATGTTTCCAAATATATGGAAAGAAAAGATGTAGTGTCCTTGAATATTTAACAAGAGAAAAAAATCTTATCAGGAAAATGTCTTTTTTCTCTTTGGGCACCAAAAGCTTAAAAAACAGTTATTGTCTTATGTAACAACTGTTGTAAAGGAATGCTGCAATTTATTAACTTTGAAAGTTTTTCTTTAATCTTCTACATTGTTGGCAAACTTAAAATGATTTATAAGCTGTGGGGAGATCAGGCTGTGCCCCATCTGTTACTCCATATCATACTGAATTTTCAGGCAAGGCCCTGAACTAAATGATTACATTTCATAAAACAGCAGCTTGCTTCATTTTAAGAGCAAATGCTAAGGCAGAATGACGCCACATCTTATTTTTATGCAAGAAACATTACCACTTATGAACTAACCAAATTAAATCAGGACCATGTGGACACACACAAACACATCAAAATTATATCAGAAAAGCCAGGCCCATCTTGGGCACCAGACCAATGAGTAAGTCATCCCTCACTGCACCCCTCACCAGGATGACATAAAAGGAAGGAAGCAATGCCTAACAGTAGAGTATGGTGGCACCTGAAAGGGAGACAGGTAGCATTGGGAAGAGGCAGTTGGTCAGAAAGACCCAAAGGATCTTAATTCCTGTCTGCTGAGTGGAGCACAAAGCTATTCAGCTTACTATGCATAGCAGCTGTTGCAGAGCTGGAATTACTCGGGTGTATATGGAGTTCAAGTCCAGCCCCTTCTAGATACTGCACCCAGGTGTGCTGGCTTCTTTTGGATTCAGCCCCGAACCCCAAATAAAAAGCCTGACTCACAGGGTTTTTGGTGGGACTGTTCATCTCTCAGCATCCGAGGTTTTCACCACTGGGAAGGTTTAGTCCTTCCCATCCTGGAAGCTAGTACTGCCAGGGTTGTAAAGGTGGGTGTTGGGCCCCAGCCTAACTGAGCAACCTTAAGCTAAATTTTAGAATATGGAATAAAGCTGGGCATGGTGGCACACGCCTTTAATCCCAGCGCTCGGGAGGCAGAGGTAGTAGCTGATAAACCTTGTTCCTGCTTGTTAAGTTTCACTTTACTGGTGATGTAGCCAACTACCCTGCTGATTGGCTATAAAACAATGCTCCCTAAGGAGGCCTACTCTGTTCTGCTGTACTCTGCTGATTGGCTCCCCCCAAAAAGTTTGAATCTTATTGCTTGAGAGAAATAGGCTGAAAAATGCAGCCTTGGGTATAAAAGGGCTTTGGGTGCTCAAATAAAATGAGATTTGCCCGACACTTCTCCGGGTCACGTGTGTCTGTCCCACCATTCACCTCATCTCTCCCAATGGAACCCCTTTCTCCTGCTGGCCGATGAGACTTGGGCTACCTGCAGGGGGCGAGGGGTCTGTGACCACCCCAACAGGTGGGTAAGGATATTTTGTTTTTCCTAAGCCCATGGACTTTACACGGACACATCCCCTAGGTCCATGAATTTTTACATGAGCCATTAGACCACTTGGATGCAGCTATTCCCCCTTCCTGAGTGCACAGCCTCTCCTTACCCGCTCCTGACTTCTGAATGAATAAGTATAACAATTCAATAATTATCCGTCTCAGCCTGTTTTCTCCAGTTCTTTGGTTAAAAGCAGGCATGAGCTCAGGTTTGGGGGGGGGGGTCTTCATTTAAACATCCCAAAAACAATAATATCCTTTCTCACACCCTCTTAACCTGTTTAGACCACTAAGTGCCGGTGTCCATGGGATCAATCAGCAGTGACTTTTCAACTCTTCCTGGCGCTTCAGCTGGGCATGATACCACCTATCTGCATCAAGTCCTGTGCCATGTGAGCCAGCTCAGCACTCCTAGAAAAACACAGTTGAGTGCTTAGCTAAAACTATCCAGCCACCTGCCAGGAGCTTTCTTTGCATTTGTGTTAGCTCTCCAGTTCTTGTCTTCAGTAAGGCCTGATTGAACTCACACTTCAGTTGTCATTTTGTAGCACTCACAGAGAGTTTAGTATAATGTGTGATCTGAGAGTTACTACTAGCAGTTCAAAATGAAATAAAAGTATGATTGCCAATGGTCATGATTATCAACGGAAATCAGTAGTACTTGATGAATTAAAGTCAATAAATTTTTATTGTTATTCAATAAATTCTGACATTGTGAAAAGATGCAAATGTGCCCATCTATGTGTCTGATACAGTACACTCATTACTACTTCTTAAAGATGAGGTAAATATTTCACATTTTATCTTTTTTTCCCCCCTTACATTTCAGTGGACTTTGCTTTATCAGCATTCCTCTTTTGGAGGCAAAGGATTTTTTTTTTTTTTGAGGTAGGGTCTCACTGTAGACCAGGCTGACCGGGAACTCACTTTGTAGTCCCAGGCTGGCCTTGAACTCACAGTAATTCTCCTACTTTCCCTCCCCCCCAGGGCTGGGATTAAAGGTGTCCACCACCACACCTGGCCCCAGATGGTTCTTCATCTTAGTTTCTACTTTGTGATATTGTGAAAGTGATACACATTAGGTAGAAACCATGGGTCACATTTTTTATTTTGATCTTCTCATGAACTTTAGAATGTGATAGGATGAAAGTTTTTTGTAACTCCGAGGAGCAAGCTGCAGAGCCCAGTTGGCACACTGGTGATCACAAACTTCCAACCAGGTACTGAGTTGCCTGATTTTTAGAACAACCAATCAACAAAGTACATAAGATATTCAATACTTTATTATCAAATAGACCTGTGCCAGATGATTTTGCCCAATTGTAAGCTAATATAAGTGTTCTGAGTATATTTATTTATTTTAATATTTTATTTATTCATTTTCAAGCAGAGAGATACAGGAGAGAGAGAGAGAAAGAGAGAGAGAGAGAGAGAGAGAGAGAGAAAGAGAGAGAGAGCACCAAGGCCACCACCTTGTGGGTCTGGCCTATGTGGGTACTGGGCAATTGAACCGGGGGCCTCAGGCACTGGAGACAAGTGCCTTAACCGCTGAGCCATCTCCAGCCCCTGAGTATATTTAAACTGGGCTAAACTAACTATGCTATTTGGTAGGTTGAGTGTATGTGATGTTTACTTTTTAGTGTCAACTTGATGGATCTAGAATCATCTAGGAGATAAATTTCTGGGCATGTCTGAGGGATTTTCTAGATTGAGTTAACTGAACGTGAGAAGATCCACCCTGTGAGTAGCACCATCTCATGGGCTGGAGTCCTTGACTAAAAAGGAGAAAGCTGAACTGGAGAGATGGCTCAGCAGTAAAGGCACTTCTCTGCAAAGCCTAACAACCTGGGTTTGATTCCCCAGTACCCACATAAAGTCAGATGCACAAAGTGGCACATGCATCTGGAGTTCATTTGCAGTGGCTAGAGGCCCTGGCACACCCATTTTTCTCTCTCTTTTTCTCTTTTTTTCTCCTAGAAAATAAATAGATAAAATATTTTTTAAAGAGGAGAAAACTAGCTGAAAATTAACCTCTCTGCTTCCTGACAATGAGTGCAGTGTGACGTGCTGTTTCATGTCCGATGCCATGTCTTCCTTGCCATCATGGTATGTAGCTTCAAACTATGAGCCAAATAAACCTTTCCTTTCTTTCTTTTTTTTTTCTTTGTGGTTTTTTGAGGTAGGATTTTGCTTTAGCCCAGACTGATCTGGAATTCACTATCTAGTCTCACAGCGCTCCTCCTACCTCTGCCTCCTAAATGATGGGATTAAAGGAGTGCACACCCACACCCGGCAGCATTTCCTAAGTTCCTTCTGTCCAGTGTTTTGTCACAGAAATGAGAAAGGTAAATAGTACAGGATATTAAATGCATGTTTTGCTATGTATGTGTGGTATGCATGCATGTGTGTATACGTATTCCTAGGTTTGTGGACACTTATATATGTCTGGGTACCTGGAGGCCAGAGGTCAACATCTGGTGTTTTCCCTGAACAGTTTTCCATCTTATTTATGGACACTGGTCCTCTCACTGATTTGACTAGTGTAGCTAGTATTGATCTGGGATCCACTTATCTCCACTTCCTGAACACTAGGTTAATAAGTAGGTGGGTGCTGTAATGTCAACTCTTATGTTCTGGGGCTCCTGGGATCTGAATTTAGGTTTTCCCGCTTGTATGGCAAGCACTTTGCTGGCTGAGCCATTTACCAGTTCCTAACGTGTATTTGACTTAAGATATTTGTAAATTGCTTTGGGGTTATCAGAATGTATCATCATCATAAGTCATCTATATGGTATATACTAGTCTAAAGTTTAGACACTTTTCAGTAAAAAGTTAAAATTCTTAGGGGTCTTAGAGAGCAATATGACCCTAAATATGGTCTATTTTAATATTTTGAGCAAGCAATTTGATCTAAAGGAAATTAAAAGTCAAAAAACATCTTTCTGATTATTCCCAGTGCAGAGAAGAGATTTTCAGCAAAGTTCTATTTTTACCTGACTAGATCAATATGAACACAATTGCTAATTCTTCCCACTGAAAATCTAATTAACTAGAGCAGACTAACTCACATTTCAGGAACAAAGCCTGGTCTGTCAACAGCACAGGAAAGACTTTGTATCTCACACCATTGTCCTCTATTTTGGTCCAATAGAGATTCACAAATCAATGCCTATTCTTTGAGCCAGACTTTGTCTCAGACATAGTATACTTTCCAAGCCTATTGCATTTACATAAAAATCACTTATAACTACTTATAGTTGTCCATAACTCCCATTTCCCTCTCTCCTATAGACATGAGGTGTAGCAGCATCTAAATCATTTTGGGCAAGTGGGCAATTACATTATATGATTGTTTCCAAGCATGTAAGAAGTCTGCATATCTTTTCTTCTATTTTGTCTGTCTTTGTCAGTTTGGTCCAGTGAACACTTGGAAGGTAGAGGGGAAATTTCCCTGCATCCTTTATTTTTAAAATTATTTATTTATTTGCAAGCAGAAACAGACAAGAGAGAGGGGTGGGGAGAGGGCACACACCAGGGCCTTGAGCTGCTGCAAACAAACTCCAGATGTATGTGCCACTTTGTCCCTCTGGCTTTACATGGGTAGTGGGGAATTGAACTCTGGTCATTAGGTTTTGTAGGCAAGTGCCTTAACTGCTAAGCCATATCTCCAGCCCCTCCTCCTGTATCCTTATAATTCCATCACCATCTATTTTTCACATACCCATACACCATTACTAATTGTTAGGATTTTCTCTCTTTCTTTTCTCTCTCTCTTTCACACACACAGAGAGAAAGAGAGAGGAGGGAGAGAGAGAGAAAGAGGAGAATTTCCTATATCCAAGACTTGCCTTGAACTCATTATGTAGCTGAAGATGACCTTGAATTTCTGATCCTCCTGCTTCTACCATCTGAGTGCTGGAATTACAGGCATAGCCACTCTGTCTGAATTTCACGTGGTAATAAAACCCAGGGCCTCATGAGGGTTAGGTAAGCACTCTTATCAATCAATTTAGGTACATCGCATACCTAAGAGTTAAGATTTCTTGTTATAGTGTCATAGCCACACACCACAGGAATGAATCTCCAAACCTGGCACAGTTATGGTAAGAAAGGACTTATTGAAGCTACAGATCCAGGGGAAGTTCCATAATGGAGAAAAAAGGCTAGCCCCCTTTCACAGGTCCAAGCAGAGTGAGAAACCCATCATCAGCACCACCACACACACACACACACACACACACACACACACAC
>PVHP010014125.1:0-39749 GCA_004024765.1 Zapus hudsonius | reverse complement strand
CTGCAAATGAACTCCAGATGCATGTGCCACTTTGTGCATCTGGTTTTACATGGGTGCTGGAGAACAGGGGCCATTAGGATTCAATTCCCCAGTACCCACGTTCAGGGCCTTAACCACTGAGCAATCTTTCCAGCCCTCCATTTATTCATTCATTCATTTACAGGAGGTAGACTACTGAGATCTGTTTTGGTGCTTGGTGTGAAAGCAGTATCTTAGCTGAATTTTGCTCCCGCCCACATCAATATGCTGAACTATTCCTCCTCCTGCAGAACTCTGTGGCCATCAGAACCTTTGAAATGGGTGAGAATTTTTTTTGTTGTTTTTTTTTGTTTTTCGAGGTAGGGTCTCACTCTAGCCCAGGCTGACCTGGAATTCACTATGTAGTCTCAGGCTGGCCTTGAACTCATGGTGATTCTCTACCTCTGCCTCCTGAGTGCTGGGATTAAAGGCATGGGCCACCACGGCTGGCTTTGAAATGGGTGAGAACTTGATGCGGGCATTGTAAGAAAATTTCAGCTGGGCAAGATTTCAGTCCTTTCAAACAATGAGCTGCCCTTCTGTGGCGGGCAGAGGCTTCATGACAGACTGCATGAGGCAAATCAGGCCACAATACCTGAGGCTCATTTTCCTTGGGTTAAAAAGCCAGGGAAAGGCAATTTGCTCTGTGTAGAAATAAGAAGTCTCACTAAAGAAGCCCCTAGATCTGACCAGTCGAGGCAAGTGGTTTTCTCTGGATAACCTGCCTAGAAATCCACCCGGTCTTCAACAGCTGGCGCCCTTCCAGACTCCAGACTTCTCATCATGCCTGGAACCCCTTGCCCCAGACAGCAGTGAAACCTAGAGTGAAGGGTCCACAAAGAGGTGAAGACCTCATGGAGGAGCAGTGAACTAAGCATGAGACTTCAATTTTTTGCCCACCAAATAAATGTTGTAACTCATTATGGACAATAAAAAAAATAATAATAATTAAAAAAAAATGAGAAAGCTGAGAACTAGAAGTAAATGGTTTCCCCAAGCTGGCTACTGACCCTTTCCTCAACAACTCATGACTAAAATCTAGGACTTTCCTACCCAGTCCTTCAGCTGTCCTGGACTGAGACAGGGTACCTCTCACTCTAGAAGAGCAAGAGCTCCAGAAAAGAATTTCCTGGAGGATGTTAGCACTCCCTACGTCCATCACGTGGCAAACACACCAGACACCATCTTACATAGTCTTCTAGTCAAGAGTGCCAATCACCAGAGTTACAATTTGATCAGTATTTCACGGAAGCAGGACCAGCACCCTCGTTTTGTTACAGCTCTAAAAGCAATGGAAAATGAACTAGAACCCTGTGTATAAGAAGGCAGAGAAGACATGGCCTGAGTTAAGTGGTGAGTAGGGCTCAAGTCCTGGATCGTTCTCTTACCATTTGTAAGAACTAAGGCAAATTTACTCATTTTGGTGATGGTAGAGGGCACAGGATAATTATTAATCTTCTTAAATCTAATTTCTTCATTTAGAGTTGTTAGAGGATTAAATGAGATTTAAGTGAGTATAGAGATTAAAATAATAATTAAATGTTCAATAGTAGGCCTGGGGAGATGACTTAGTAGTTAAAGGTACTTGCTTGTAAAGCCCAGGTTTAATTTCCCCCAGCTAAATATGTAAAGCCAGCGAGGCATTTGATTGCAGTGATAAGAGACCCTGACATACCCCCCATGCATACGTGCGCGCGCATGCACACACACACACACACACACACACACACACACACACACACACACTTGCAAATAAACAAAACAAAATCTTCAATAGTATAAACAATTCTTAGAAATAAAATCCAAAGCTTTTTAGGGGTCCACTTCATGAAAGTTCCACCATTACTGACTGACAGGGCTGGGGAGGTATTATTAACACCTCAGGTAAACTCTGGACCTGCTGGAATCACTCAAGGGTTGCCACCTAGAGGGACATCTTCACAGAATATCCTGCATGAATGATGTGATGGTTAAATTGTGTTGCCACCTTGACCTGTTTAATAATCTTGGATGGATCTCTGAGGTTGTTTACAGGAAAGCAGCCTCTCAGTAGGGACAGGATGTTAGGAAGCTCAGGGAAGCTAGAAATAAACATCCTTTCCTGGGAGGGCAGTGTAAGAGGAAATTCCAGAGTTTCAGGAAGCCAACTGGACTGAAGACCAGCCGATCCCTAGGAAAGCTTTAGGCCTTCAGGACTAGATTGGGACTGCTGAGGCATCCAGTCACATGGACTGAATGGCTACCAGTTCCTTGACTCAGGCTTGCAGACTGATATTGTGGGACTGCTGTGAGCCAATCCAATAAATTCCCCCTTTTTTAAAAATATATTTTATTTTATATTTTATTCATTTTCAAGCAGAGAGAGAGAACACACCAGGGCCACCACCTTGTGGGTCTGGTTTATGTGGGTACTGGGGAATTGAACCCGGGGCCTTAGGCACTGGAGGCAAGTGCCTTTAACCGCTAAGCGATCTCTCCAGCCCAATAAATTCCCCTTTTACTACAATTCATTCTGTTGGCTCTGTTCCTCTAGAGAATCCTAATACAAATGGTGACCCACCCATGTGCAGAGAGCCCCTTAAGTTTGTAAGACAGGAGACCACCACACACACACTGGGCTGCCATCATTAAGCGATTAGTTTGCCCAGCATGGCACAATAGTCTTTTGAGTAGTTATCTCCACTAACACACAAGGCCAAGGGGACTTCAATAAGCAAATTAACTTGCCTAAAGTCACATAGCTGGAAAGTGGTGGAAGCTGGATTCCAACCTTGATGTCAGATTCAATTCATTCTTCTGAAGACTAAACTTGATTCCCCACCCAGCCCAGATACAGGGTCCTTTTGTGCCCTCCCCAGATGGGCTGTACCCTGGGCTCCCACACTTAATGCCAAGGCTGCTGGGCCACCCCTCTGGGATCTCCAAGAATGTGGACTGTGGCAGTCCTTAGGGCTGTGCTTCCTACGACCTGCACACTGGCCTCTCCAGCCTCAGCACCCCCTGCCTGCTCCCGCACTTCCTGCTTCACAGATGGGGTATGGATTAGTCTCCTAACATCCTCCCTTCAGAGTACACTGATGGCATCTGGATTGTTTTTCTCCTTTGTTATCTGTCTTCCTCTTGAATGTCAGCTCCATAACAGAAGGGACCATGTCTCTCCTGTCTTATCCACCCCCACCCCACTTTTATCTTAGCACAGACCCGAGGAAATTTTTTTTTAATCCCTGGGGTTTTAAAAATATTTTTATTTATTCATTTTCAAGCAGAGAGAGAGAGAGAGAGAGAGAGAGAGAGAGAGAGAGAGAGAGAGAGAGAGAGAGAGAGAGAGAGAAACACCAGGGTCACCACCTTGTGGCTCTGGCTTATGTGAGTACTGGGGAATTGAACCAGGGGCCTTAGGCACTGGAGACAGGTGCCTTAACCGCTGATCAATCTCTCCAGCCCAGGTAATTCTTAAAACAGACAAGTTCTTGCAGGTTTTCCTGTTATTTCTTTCTCTGCTGGGCTGGGCATGTATTTTCTCCCTGCCTCTACACTTCCCTTCTATGTTCCTCACTGGCACCAACTCATCTTTCAAAACCCAGTTTGGCTATTACTTCTCTTAGGAAATCCTGAACCCTCAGAGGTGATACCAGGTACAGGTGGGTTTCTCTGTCCAGCCTTCCACAAAAGAAGTCTTTGCTTTGCAAGCCTTACCTCAGGACCCTCTTCTTCCAGAGAGCCTCCTATGGGACAGAGAAATAGCCTAGAAAGGCCTGCAAGACACAGTAAGGCCCAGTCCCAGGCTGGCAGCCTGGGCGGAGGAGGGGAGCAGCTGGTGGTCAGGCTGGTTTATCCAAGCCATGGACAAGAGCCCTGGGGAAATCAAGGGAAAAGGCAGCAGGGCAGGAGGCCCATCCTGCCTGTCAATCAGAGGAGCTGGGGCTGGGCAAAGATGGTCTCTGGGAGGAGGGAAGCTCTACCTTCTGTCTTGGGTGCTTTGGGTAGACATTGTGGAACAGCACACATTGCCAGCAGAACCCCAATCCTGAATACCCAGGTTGTTTTATGGGAAATATGGCCATTGGAGCTAGAGAACTTGACAACAGAAATCTTCACTTGAATTGAAGGGGGCAGGCACCTCCAATGGTCTTGGCTCAGTTGGCACCCTTGGGCACTGGCCCTGGGAGCTTCCTCTACCCTGTTTAGTCATCTGTCAGCCTCTTAGACCCCCAGCCAGCGCCCATCAGAGGCAGCCCAGGAGGATAGATAGTGTGTGGGGCTGGGGGAGGGGCTCAAGTAGACAGAGAAGCCACCCCAGGAGCTGGGCAGCTAAAGAGGTCAAATGCCCTGTCTGTTGCACCCTCCCCCATCCCAGCTGCCTTGGCATTCCACCTGCTCCACCCAGTGTGGGGGCCATCTGAGCTAAGTGAAGATGTCAGAGAAAACCCCAAATCAGACTGAAGCTTCTGCCCCCCCTTAATGAGGTTCATTATCAGCTGCTCTGATCCCCGTAAAACCCAGAGGTTGGATTAGGGGCAGACTCTAATCCCAGCTGACCCTGCTGAGCAACCAGTCTGGACTGGCTGGACAACAGGCCTGTTAGACTCCCAGAACTCCTCAAGGAGGGAAGACAGCAGGAGGTGGCAGGGCCAGCCCCAGAGTGCTCTGTGGGCAGTAGGATGGGCACCTTCTCCTCTGTACCAGGAGCTGTATGCTAGCTGGACCCCAGAAGAGGTTTAATGCTGCATATTTTGTCTAGACCTGGACAGGTCTCCAAGGAGCAAGTCAAACTCATGGATGCTTGGCTTAACAAAAATAATTTATTACACACCCCTTCCAAGTGATGGTGTCAAGTGGGAATCAAGCATGTGCAGAGAACTGTCCTCCCTACTCTTTCAACTTCTACCTGCCAGAGTATAATGCAGAGAGGAATCCCTTCCCTCACTGTCCTCAATCCAGCACTCTCTCCATCCAATGGTTAGGGTGGACTTTGGAGACCAAAATCAAAGACAAGAGCCCCGGCTCGGAGAGGGGCAGAGCCCATCCTCTCATGTCACCTCTTACAGCTAGCTCAGAGCTAAGGCACTGAAGATCCTCCCACTGCCTCCTTACCCTGACCACCTTACCAGCACCCCCAAGCAAGCCCAGCAACTGACACCCACACAGATGGACAAGTCTACACCAATCCCAAACTATACTATTGCAGTACAAACTTTGCTCTGAAACTGGGAAAGCAGAATGATTTCTAGAAACTTCTAGACCCATCCCTGAAGCCAAACCCCATCCAGGTCTGTGGAGCTGGAGAACAGGTAGGACACAGAGGGCCAGAGGTGGTCCTGTCTTTTCAGGTGCAGCAGCATCTTTATGTTGAGAAGGGAGAAGAGTAGACAGCCTGGAACACAGGAAAGAGATCCATGCCAGCCCACCCAGCCCAAGGGACCCTCCTCTAGATGAGAAACCTTGGAAACTCTGGGCTTGCTTGACTCAATTTTGGATCAAGACCAAGCAGGAGACATTGAGGCTTCAGCAAGAATGGGACAGGACTTCAAAAAAGCTGAAAAACAGGAATTTGGTGCCCAGGCTAAGGCCAGAGTCTCCCTGCACCCTCTGCCTGAGGGTGCCCCACCCCACTTTGGTTAGATGAGATTGGAACCCTGTTCCTGCCTTATGAGTCTATGAATCTCTTCTTTACGCAGACCCAAAAGGTTCACTAAAGTGACTGGCTCTCTTGGATGGCCCACCCTCCAAGGCCACATATGGGGCACAGGGTAGAAGGAAGGTCAGAGGGATAGGGGCAGGAAGAGCCTCACAAGAGGGCAGCTTCTCTCTCTTCCTTTCCTGCCCTCTCCCTGGACAGTTCAGGCTGTAGGGTGACTAGCATGGCCCTTCAGGACCCTCATCCTGGCCCGGAAATAGGTGTACATGGCCAGTAAGCCCATAAAGGACAGAGAGTAGAGCCCCACACAGAGGCTAATGTCCAGGTAGGAGAAGCCTCCTCCCAATACCCGCAGCCACCGGCCTCGTCCTTGCACAGCTGGGACCTCTGGCTCCCCCTCAGATATGCTGGCCAGCTGCTTGGGACTGCGGCCTCCTCGCCTCAGCTCTGAAGGGCCTTGAAGGTGGTTCACCTCCGCCAGCAATAGTGCCCTCGTGTCTCGCTTGCTCTCGTGTCGCTGCCCTTGGGGCTGCTCTAATGTCTCCCTCTGAAGCTCTGCCATATGCCCAGGAGGCCCCTGCCCTAGTGCAGTTCCATTCAGCCCAAGATCTGTGTGGAGTTCCTGGGGGCCACTTGCCTCAGGGTTCTCAGCTGGAACACTCGGGACAGTGGTTTCAGGGAACTCTGCAGAATCAGCTTGCTCCCGGCCCAGCGTTGAATTTCTGGTCACCAGTTCCAGTGCACCCATTACCAGTTGTGGAGTGTCTGCCAAGATCTGTGCACCCCTTCGGGGGGCTGGCCCAGCTGTAGGGGAGTCCAAGACGATGTTTCTTGGGGAGAAGTGGATCTTGAGGAAATTGAGGATGGCACCCAGGTCCCATACAGGCACCCCCCTGAGTTCATTATGGCAGGCAGAACAGAGTTCACGGGGTGGCCACTGTACTTTGGGGAATTGGGGGTCCTCACTGGGGGCACCTGTGGAGGGAAGCACATACAGGTTGGTTATAACACTCTAGGCCTGCCTAGCTCAGACATCATTCTTCTCTTCAGAACATCTGCAAAAAGACTCATCAAGCCTTCAAAAGGATGGGAAATGCGGTATAGATTTTTAAAAAAAAAAACTGGCAAACAGTTAGGCCTGGTGGTGTAAACCCAGTAGAAGCTGAGGCTAAAGGATTACAAGTCCAAGGCCAGCCTGGACAACTTAGTGGGACACAGTCCCAAAATCAAAAGTAAAGGGCGTGGGGATATTGCTCAATGTAGAGTGCTTGTCTAGCACCTGCAAGGCCCTAGGTTTAGTCCCTAGTACCACCAAGAAAACGACCCAAAATGAAGCTAACATGGTGCCTGGCCCACAGTGGGAGCTCTGTACATGAGGAGGGTTCCTACCTACCAAACTCAGCACTCTGTACCTCTAGTTACTTCCCAATGGTGACCAGGCCCACTGGCTCCCTTGGTTAACTTTGCTGCCTGTCCATCCCAGACCAGTCACTGGAAAAGCATCCTTAGAATGATCAACATTGCAGTCTGTAGGTTGGTCTGCCAGATTGGTGGTTTCTTTTCGTTTTGTTGCTTTTGCACTTTCCTGAAAATTGCCAAATTTTATATAACAAAGCTGTTCTACCTTTGCTGGGGCCACTGTGACCTTCAGGTAGACAGGGCAGGGAGGGCTATTGGGGGTGGGATGTGGTGAAGTCTGGTGACATGTGAAAGTCCTGTGAACTGTGCTGACTGTTGGAAACCCAGGCTCACTGTCAGCCTGTCCCTCTTGTAGGTAGCACCTCTCCTAAAGTTCTAATATAGGAAAAAAAAGTCATTGACCCCTAGAAAGCAGCAGCACCAGATGATGTAACATCAGAATGGTCATTCTGGAGAGGGGATACACAGATCCCAAAGATCTAATCTAGTAAGTAGTCACAGAGATCAGGCCTTGCCAAGCAAGTACTCTGTACATGCTTAGTTGAATCGGAAAGACCCTCTAGAGGACAGGGATGCCTTGTTTCTAATCCCTGGGGAGCCTTTCAAGCTCCTAGCCTTCCAGTGGAAGCTGGGAGTCTTCTAAGGTCACAGGGCTAGAGGGTCAAGTGCAGACTTAGTAGCAGGAGTAGGGCAAAGGTAGGGGTAAGAGGCTGGCAGAGAAGACAAACTGTCTTATTTTCAAAAGCCACTAGGAGGCCCCACAGGAGATCAAGTGCAGGGCGTAGGGCCTATAGCACCACCACCACCACCATCAGCTCTTTCAACCTTCCCTGTTCCGGCTCCCACCTCCTGGCAATTTTGCTCCCAGACATGCAGCCTCTAGTCCACAGATGGCTCCTCCCCCTCCTGGCTTCATGTGCAGGTGAAGGGTGACTGACAAAACAAGCCCCTCATAGGAACCAGTTCTTGCTCTCTTCCCTATGATGAGGCCTTTCCCTAGGGATGGAAAACCCCTGCTCTCTCTTCCCTGTTAGCTTGGATAAGGAGCAGGGGAGAACCCATAGTCCAGAGAGAGGCGCCCTGTGCAGGATGGGTCTGACAGTCCCGACCCTGGTCCACA
The DNA here is from genome assembly GCA_004024765.1 of Zapus hudsonius. Classification (NCBI taxonomy): domain Eukaryota; kingdom Metazoa; phylum Chordata; class Mammalia; order Rodentia; family Dipodidae; genus Zapus; species Zapus hudsonius. The sequence continues at coordinate 31,554 of PVHP010014125.1, read as the reverse complement.
GGGCGGCAGAGCATGCTGCAAAAGCTATGGAAGCTGAGAAGCAGACTGTTACTGAGGAGGCAGCGAATGTCCGCCCACTGGCCCAAGGCCCCAAAGCGCCATCTCCAGCCTCATGCTTACCTGAGAGGCGAGCATTAACCCTGTTGTGGCTAGTCCAGAGCCAGAGAACCGCATCATTCGGACTCCCCACCCGGTGCATGGAGGCAGCAGCCATCTTCTCAAAGTGGCCGGCACAATCTCGGCAGCCAAAGAAGAAGCGTACATAGTTCCGGATGGCTTGGAGGACCTCCTGGCCATTGGCTGCAGGGGAGAGGAGTTAACATGCAGACTCCCCTCACACTGCTAGCCCCCCACACCTCCACAGGCTGCCTTTTCCTCCTTCTAAGCTCTGCTGTTCTCATCCATGCTCAGGTTATGTGACAAGTGTTCCGTCTACTTCTCCCCTTCTGGGGTCATGCTATAGGTGACCCTGTCTCCTCCAATAATCTTTAGCCTCAGTTCCCTTCACCATCCATTCAGACCCTTGTCATTTGCATTCTTTAGCAGGATGCCCAGACTCTATGAGACATGTCTAGAAAGTGGGCAGGAGCCAGAGCAGCCACCCTAGTGCCCAGGCGCTTCCTGCACCCACCTGCTCCCACAGCCCTGTTCTAGCTGAAGCCAGGCTTCTTCTGAGGGTACTCACCCCCATGCCTCCTATGACCTTTTCTCTTCTGTACTCCGTATACTTAAGACTTGCTGCTGATTGCTTCTAAAGTCTCCCTTCTCCGTGACCCTAATGCATTAAAAGGTGATCTGCCACCTCCATCGCCAGGACCCCAGCACCCTCTGTTGTGCTACTCCAGTGCCTACTACTTGGTCTCATATCTCCTCAGCTCCATGCTGAGCACAGCGCCTCCTGTACTCTAGCTGTCCTGGCTGTATCTATCTACCTCCTTTTCTCACCTCCTACAGGATGTTACTCCTGCAAACATTTTCTTTCTTTTTGTATCATCCGTCTCCCCCCAGCATGGCGTCATTCTAACTGGTGAAAACTATTACAATGACAGAACTCCTTCTCTAACCCAATCTATCTTGCCTCTGCTAGTTAATTCCAATATCTTTCCTCCAAGCCTTGCCCCAGTCTAGTCCAGCCAGGCCATGACCTCCACACACTGTCCCTGAAGAGCTCCAGTCAGGAGCACACACCCAGATGACTGCTCACTTAGGAGCACTTTATTTTGGGAGCCCTTTTTAAGTTGCAGAGCTACCTGACCAGGCTCCTAACACATGGTCTGGATGCTATGGGGCTCAGTCCTCAGCACTCTACCTTCCCACTGTGAGCTTGCTCAGCCCTGTGGCTTTAACTGCTAGCTGTGTGCTAAGAGCTGTAAAGTTGATCTCTATCTTATACCTCTCCTGAACTCTGGGCTCGTGTACAACAGTCTGAATGTCTGGTAGGCACATGCCAGACCACTGATTCAGACCTCTCTCCTGGATCTTTCCCACTGCTCAACTCCCAGAATCCTCTCCTACCAAAGGCTGGGACTCACAGCCCTGGAGCAGACTAAGTCCTTCAGCTCACATACTCTTGCCTGATCCCTCATTCAGTACCATCAGCTCTGCCTTTGAAAGGTTCTGAAACTGATCACTTTTTCCATTGGCACACTTGCAATTGCAGGCCAGTCTATCCCTCTTGGAGTGTTTCTCCTGCTTCCTGATTGGCTGTCCCACCTCCTTGTGCTTCTCCATAGCCCATCTTCTACCCAGCAACCTTTCCAAAGCACTAATCTGTGTCAATTCCCATGTGAATCTCCCAGGTGGTTTCTCATAATGCAAAACCATGATCAAAACCCCTTGCTCAGCAAGGCCCCAAAGGGCAGGCTCACCTCCTCTGCCTGCTTCCCTCTCCAGCCTTGCCTTCTCACTCCTAGGCCCCAGCCATGCTGGTATTTTGATACTTCAAGAACATCGGACTTTTTGTCTGCACCTTCTTCTCCTTGGCCTGTCTTATGGGTTGAATTGGGTTCCTTTCAAATTCATGTGTAGCATCTTAACCCCCAGAACCTCAGAATGTGACTATATTTGGAGACAGGGTCTTTATAAAGAAAGAAGGTAAAATGAAGTCATTAGTGTGGGCACTAGTCCGATATGACTGGTATCCTCATAGGAAGGGTATATTTGTACACAGACAGGATGAGGAAGACCATGTGAATACTCATGGAGTAGCCAGATAAGGAAGAGGCCTCAAAAGAAACCAACCTTGCCAACCTGATCTTGGACTTTCGCTTCCAGTACTCAGACCATCAATGTCTGCTACCTGAGCCCCCAGCCTGCAGTATGTATCTGACACATGGCAGCAGGCAGCCATCCTGTACCTGTCTCTATGGAGGACAGGACAGGGAAGTCTTAGGTAGTAAGCAGACCTTGGACTTACCTGGTTCTTGGGGGTGGTTTTCACTGTACCGACTTGCTTGCACAGTCAGGAAATGGAAGAGGACCCATAGGGAGCAAGGAAAGCCCCGGAAATGTGGTTCACTGCCCTGGCAGCCAATCCAATTAACTTTTTCAGCAAGAACAGAGCCCTATGGGACACATGTGGATGTGATGGCACAACAGACAAGAGACAGGGTGGGAAGAAAGGGTGACAAGAGAAGTTTTCAGGAGGCTCAAAGGTCAGCACACAATTTTATGGCAATAAGGAGGGTCCCCTCTTGGTCTATCAACTCAAAGGGGGTGCTTCCTTTCTACTTATCAAGTTACACCCTTATTCCCACCTTAACTTCCCACTTGTGAAATACAGGCTAGTCACTGAGGTCCCTGAAAGCCATGACACTCTATATCTAATAGGTTTAGTAGTCTGCTGGCAGGCAGCATCCTGCTTTTGCAGAGAGCAGCAAGAACAGGAGCCCACGGAGGTGTCCACAGAGGGCCATACTGAGTCAAGTATATTTGGTAGCAGCAGAGTGGTGATTAAGAACTGTGTCTAAAGCCAGTTGTGATAGCTCATGCCTGTATCCCAGCATTGGGAAGGCTGAGATAGGAGAATTACAAAGCGTTCAAGACCAGTCTGGGCTACAGAGTGAGCTTGAGCTAGAATGAGACATGGCTTCAAAACACACACACACACACACACACACACACACACACACACACACACACACACACAAAACTAAACCAAACCAAGCAAGAACTCTGAGCCAGGCATGATGGTACATGCCTTTAATCCCAGCACTGGGGAGGCAGAGGTAGAAGGATCGCTGTGAGTTTAAGGCAACCCTGAGACTACATAGTGAATTCCAGGTCTTGAGCAAAACCCTACCTTGAAAAACAAAAACAAAAAAAAAAACCCCAAGAATTCTGGTGTCTCTGTGGGGTGAGTAATGCCTATAATCCCAATACTTGGGAGACTGAGGCAGGAGGATTTCTGTGAGTGCTAGGCCAGCTTGAGCTACAAGAGATTCTGTCTCATAAAAAATAATAATAAAAAAAGACTCACTGGTTTTAGTCCCAACCACTTAAAAGCATCATAGGATCTCAAACAAGTTACTTAGCATCTTAATCATCCTTACTTCATCTGCTAAATAGGGATAATATCTACTTTCTACTCTGGTATGAAGATTAAATCAGATACGCCCATAGAGTTCAGTAAAGGGCAGTTTATTAATTATTAGTGGAATGCCTTATCCAAGATCTCCTTTTCCTTAATACAAACTGGTAAAGGTCAGAGAATGCAGTATTAAGCCCTTCCATTTCCATAAATGGAATGGGGAGAAGATCTGCACTTGCCTTCCACACTCACCTCTTTCCTGCTGTCAAGGGCAGCTTTAAAGAAACTGTAGGGAATTTTCTTTCTCTGCTGCCTCTTAAGCCAGTCGTTTATGGCGTGCAGAAAGTTCTGGACCATGGGCTGGCCAGGGAAGTACTGTAAGTAGAACAAGTGGAAACTGAAGAGTGAAAAGCAATCCCACCAGAGCTCTCTAGAATATACTCTCCTATTTGTATAAACTGCTTAAACTCTCCTGTCCACATCTCTCAGCTGGAGTCTTTCCTTTGAGAAGACAAGAATTGAGAAGAAGGAAGACTTCACTCAGCAACAGCCTAGACTGGCAGACCTTTCATTTGTATCCCATGGGCCTCCAATGGGGACAGGCAAGCTTAAGGGCTTAGGGCCAAGATCAAATCTTGATGGTAACTCCCAAGAGTCTCTGAGGAACATGAAAAGCTACTTTGACAATAAGTCAACGCAAATCTGATTAGTATCAGCACTTTAAAGCCACAAGGACTCCAGGGAGGAGGCTATGTGTGCATGTGTTCACATGTGTGTATGTACAAATGCAATGGGATGGGGGTAGGGGGCAAAGAGGGCCAAAGCAGTAGTGGAGGGCAGATAAAACAATGAAGAGGTAGATGGAGAAGATAATGCCTGAGAAGCTTAAGAATCTGCCAGAGGTTAAAAAAAATAAGAGAGAGAGAGAGAGAGAGAGAGAGAGGTCCTAGAGATAACAAAAGAACATGCTACAGAGCCAGCCCTCTGAGAAAGCTTCAGAACATTCTTACCAAAGCCCAGGGGCTAGACACCTTCCCCCCCAGAGTGAGAAGCAGCCAGAAAGAATTGAGCTTCAGAATACTCCATCCTTGTTACTTGACTTGACTTGGGTTCTCACACACAGATTTACAGCTGAAAGTCAGCATTTCTCATTGACCTCCACCTGTCACCTGACTGGGCCCCTTCCTTCCGCCTTCTAAGGCCACCCTGTCAGAAGGATGAATTAAAGGGCCCTGGACTGCAGGGAGCAGGGAAACTCTGGTGACCACACGCCACCCAGTGGCTGGTCCTGCCAGCTGCTCACATGCAGTAGTGCAGGCACCACAGTGAGCACTCTTCCTCAAGCTTTCATGCCCTCAGTGTAGGCATGGCATGTGGAAGGGAAGAGCGGTGTTAGATGAAATGAGGGTACAAGTTTCACCTTGGGCAAGGTGCTTGACCTCTCTGGGCTGTTACTTCCTCCTCTATACAATGGAGGGAGTCCGAGTACCCACCCATGGATTTTAAGAACTGATAAGCAAATAAACAGGGCACCGTGCAGAGTCTGGCAGCCTGCCAGAACTCAAGGAAAAGGAGAGGCTTTGATTAGTACTCTTCAGGAAGAAGCTAACCCAGCAAGGTAGGGCCAGAACACAGCAGTCATCAGGGGGATGTACAGGCAAAAGTAAAGTAGGGCCGCCCCTGGCTTCCCTGGTCCTCTCTACTCTGAGGGTCCTGGATTCTGGTGGGATCCTCCCACTTATCTCCTGCACTTGCTGAGGATCTGGCTGAGTGGAACCACCATGAGAGCACTGTTTAGGCTTCTACCCAATTTGGGCACTTTCTGTCTCTCTCCTCATAATGGTAGTACACAGCCTCCCTGAGGACAAAACTAAAAATCACCTTGTTAAAAGGTGAAAGAAGATACAAGTAGCACAGGAGAAATCACTGCCTTGGGAGAACTCCTTCAGAGTGGATGGCCTACATAGGGGTGTTCCTCTCACCTGAGATCTCTAGGGGTGGGGAAGCACCTTGGGGCTCTCCCTCACCGGAGCAGGCAGTAAGACAGTGTACAGAATTGCTCTAGACTGGTTGTCCCCCCCCTGCCTCTGAATGCTCAGCAGGGCATCTGCCCCAAACCTCACCCCTGTGGGATGCAGACTACAGGCCTGGGAGGCAAGGTTTCTATCATTGGAATGGCTCTATCTTGCCTGTGGCTAAATATCCCTCAAAGGGTCTCTCCATGTATTCACATACATGCCATCAAGCCTGGAGAGTGGGGAATGGGGGAGGTGAGGAGGAAGAGATGCAGGAGGTTCCCCCCAGATCTGCTGAGAAGGGTAAGTGGGCTCAGATCAGCTAGGACTGAGGAAGGCTGAGTCAGCAGACAACACTAAGGGGACAGGCACCAGCATCTGACTCAGCAGCAAGGCAAGACAGTGCTGGCAGTGGATCTGGAACCACAGTGGGGTGGTGAGGGAAAGACAGCTTTACCTCCACTCAAAGGAAAACAATGGCAGAGAGGGAGCACAGGCTGTGACAGGACCTTGAGTCTAGTCCTACTGGAAGCCATAAGGCAATTCACTTGAAATGGGAGTGAGCCTGTCACCTTGTAAAGCAGGTAAGACTCAATGCTTACCAGCTAACAGGTCCTCGACAACGAGGAGCTACTTTCAGAGGAGCAAGGCACAAGGCTAGAGCCAAGGATCTGGGTCAGACTGGGAGGAAAGAGAGCGGTTCAGAAAGCGTACTTCACTGTGGTGTCCTAGGGGTCCTATTTTCCCAGTGACCAGTCAGGGAGTCAGAAGCTATACTCTGGGGCTGGAGTGAGGTGAGGAACTCAGGTCACAGGCAGAGTGATGTTCACTGAACATCCCTAGCTATCGGGATATCAGACACCCCCTGTCCAGGGTGGGTGGTCCCTGGTAGGGCAGCTGGTGGGGAGATGGCTGAGACTAGGACAGTGTAGACCCAGGTGTCCATTCATATGGTGACTTCCTCAGTGAAGGGGCTGGTATGGAGCATGGCTTCCGGGTACTCACACCAATCAGGTATGGAACCACAGAAAAAGGAAGCTGTGGCCCTGCTCACCTTGGCCAGTACTGCCACAAACTTTTTCAGGGCCACCAGGCGCTGCCCCTCCAGAACTGAGAACTTGCCCACTTCCACACGCAGGATGTAGTGAAGCGCAGATTCCAGATCCGCCATGTAGACCTTGGAGCTGACAGCAAAGGATACAGAAGGAAGAGGAGCATTAACAGCAGCAAAGGCTGGGAGCAGCATTCAGTGCCATAGGGAGTAGAGAGGAGGGGCAATACTGATGTCAGAGTCTGCAAAGCTAGCACCTGGCTCTGCCAGCAATTCACTGAGAGCCTTGTATGAGTAACAACTTCTCTGGACCCTAATTCCTCACCTGTATAATAGAAACATGACATCACTTACAGGTGGTCCGCTAAAGCAATTAAACAGAAATACAGATGTAAACCTCAGCAGCTACTGGTAGGGGTTGGGGCTTCTCTCCAGGCCCTGAGCCAGCCCCTCCTGTAATGGCACGTTCTTTACTGGAAGGCTGAGCTTCATTCTATTCTGAGCAAATACCCCCAGGGACAAAGAGACCAACACTGCACATACTCAAGGCACCCTCTGTGAAAGTGAAAAGTCAAGAGCTTAGCTACCCACCCAGGTGGATAGCTGGATAGGAGGAGGGCAAGAGGAGAAGCAGGGTGTTTCTTTCAGGACTGATGCCACACAGCAGCCAGTCCTCAGGTCTCCCACCTCCCGACAAATCAAGAGTTCAGAGTGGTACTTAAGAAATAAATGCTTATGAGGGAAGTTGGCTTGAAGTGACTTCACACTGATTCTATTCCTCTCCAGTGACTTCACACTGATTCTATTCCTCTCCAGGCCTCACTATGTAGCCCAGGCTAGTCCGGACCTCACAATCCTGTCTCAGCCTCCTAAGTGCTAGGATTCACGTGAGTACCACCATATCTGGTTTCTACTTGTTCCTGAATGGAGTTAAGCTTATGCATCATGGGCATTGGATTACATTCCTTCCATCATGAAGGATAACATGGCATGATGTTCAACAGTCCCCACATTTGCTATCAGAGCTTCAGTACAGACACAAGGGAGGGCACCAGTTAATTACTATGCTTCTACACAGCAAAACTTAAGCATGGTCAGTAGTCAGGGATTCCCAAAGGCCTAGGCTAGCCCTGGAGGGACATGTCTAGGCTATACCTGTGACAAGAACAGGAAAGAGTAAGGCAGTGTGCATGAAGGGAATGTGGCCTGGGATCAGAGGAGGTGGGTGTGGGGATGCCCTTACCGGTCTGCAAATTTCCACACTGTGGGTGCTATGTTGTCTGCAGTGGCTGGTGCAGCTGTGGTCGGGGGAACCTCCCTGGTGAGCCCAGCCAGCCTCTGCAAGTAGGTGGTATAGAAAGGCCTAGATTCCACCATCCTGTGAGGGGAAAAACAAGTAAGGAGAGGCAGTAGCTACAAAGAACAACTCCTATAGCTGGCCAATGTCAGGAAGCAGGTGGCTCCTCTGACAAAAAGGCTTAGCAAGAAATATCTAAACTTGGTTTCATCTTTGGTGAGGCCAAATTCGGGGTTCTTAAGACTTTACTTAACCTCCCTGTTCACTGCCCATGCTATGGAAAGCCTCCAGGACATCACAGCCTGATATGGGACTCCTATCTGGAAAAGCAGTTGGGCCCAAGAATTACCCAACTTTCTCTTTAACTTTAGGTAGGGCCACAGCTTAGAAAGGCTGGGGCAGAACACCTACAAGGGCTGTTCCCTCTGCCAATGGCATTCATTCTGTCCTGGAGGATTGGAGATGGGGCTCAATGGCAGAACTCCTATCTAGCATGTACAGGTCCTAAATTGGATCCTTAGCACCACAAAGATTAAAAAAAAAAAAGAAACAGAAACCACAACCCTAACTTCTGCTCATGGAAAGGAAGGATTAGGTTTGACTATCTTCCCTACAAATCAAAAGTGGCTGACTTCAAGCTAGCTGTCCACCCACAAGCTTGCTCCTAGGTATCACAAGGTGATATTTCTCTCCAAGGAAGTCAAAAGGGTTTGATATGTGATTTAAAAATAGTATCAATAATAAAGTACTAGACTGTCCAAATCTTTCTGATTTCTTCCTTCTGAGAAGGTTGCAAGGCCAGGAAATGTCTGCTGAGCACAAACTTCCTCAGCAGGGTCTGGCCACTGGAGGCAGAGGCCCAATACAGCATTGGGATGGGATGCCCCAAGGGAGCTGGCATCAGGAAGCACTGCTTCTCGCTGCCATCCTGGCGAGGTGGTGCTCGGTGAGCAGATGGCTCAGGAGCAGCATCGTCATATATAATTTTCCCCTCCACCAACTCCAAGGAGGAAACAATGCCTCTTCTCCCCTCCAGGATTGGTCCCTTCTGGGCTTGCCCAGGGTCTAGCCCTCCTGGTCCCCCTGTGGCCATCATGCTTCCTGACTCTTGACAGGCCTGCCCCCAGGGACTCCTGAAGATCTGGGCTAGGGCAAGAGGCTGCCTTGTCCAGCCACAGTGCAGGGTAGCAATATTGGCCAAGGTGCAGCTTATTGGGCACTTCAGGCAGCTTTGATCTGCCTGGTCCCCTGAGCTCTTGCCTGTGGGGCCAAGCTGACATCAATCATCTGCCCAGGGAGGGCATCAAGGCACCATCTGGCGCCATTTAATGGGCCATTCAGCAGCAGGAGCCTGACAGAGAGGCTGAGGCTGGTCTGATTGTTCTCTCTTGGCATTTTGGAACAGGCTATTGTCTGGCTCCTAATGAACTTTTCTGCAATTAGAAAACCAAAGGGAGGGAGGGTCAGGCATATTTGAGTCCTTGCCAGGCCTGAAACCTGCCAGTGAGTCTGTCTGTGGACAGAGGAAGATGGAGAATAGGTTGAGAGCTGGATATGGATGGTTTATAGGCATTTGGAGCTGAGACAGGACCCATGAGCTGCAAGGGCTGGAGGCCCTGTCCCACCTACACACAGGGGCAGACACCTGTCACTCCTGCCAGGGAGTGCCTCCAATCCTTAGATGAATCTCCAGGTAAAAATAACCTGCCTGCCATAGCTGTGGCCTCTCTAGTCAGGAAAAAGAACACAGGGAGTAGAGGAAGAGAAGACAGAGGGACACCACACTCACACAGGAACTCGGGAGACAGAGCCATTCCGAAATAGCAGGTAGCAGGATGGAAAGTCAGTGACACCAAATTTGCTCACCACGCTGTCCTCTGTGTTCAAGACCCTGCGCACCGCCATGCCACGGTGCTGCGACAGGTCCAGAGTTACCTGCAGAGACAGCAGGATGTCAGAGTAGCTAAGCCAATGAGTAGAAGCAGCCAGGGGCTGATTCCTCTCTTGATGCACTGCTAAAGCTTACTAAAATGCTTGTAATAATCTGGGCAGGATACACAGCTGGGCTAGATGCCTGGGCTCTTAGCCACTCTGCCTTCCTGCCTCCTGAGCACGTTGGTGTGGAACAGAAATCTGGGATGAGTCTACTGGTACACCTGCGCTAGCTACTCAGGGGTCTGTGAGGCGGGGAAGAACTGATTCTAATCAGCATTAATCAATCATCTCTGTGTGACAGGCCTGCCCACAAGGCATGGACAGAGACTCAAGAGGGTCAGGAGCTCCAGAAAAGCTACCAGCAGTCTCCCTATTTTATGTGCCTTCTCTGAAGAGCAGAGCGATCCCAGGGAGCCATCAGGGTGCTGGGTATCAGCAGGAACTCTGTCGCGGACCCACAGTAGTGTTTAACTTCACTTCTCAGGTATGTCTCCCAGCATTGCTTTGGAACATGTAACAAGCACTCTATATCCATCTTGTACTTCTGCATTAGGCAAGGAGGTAGGTCCTTATAAAGTGCCTGCTATGTGTTGGCTACTGATCCAGGCTCTTTATCTAAACTGCCTTAATGGACTTCTCCAGCAATACCATAAAGAAACATAACTATTACTACTACTCACAGGAAATGAAACTCAAAAAGTTTGGCAACTTAACCAAAGACATGACATAAGATGAAGGTGTAGAAATGCATTTTGTATCACTCATTGGTTAGGAAGCCCATTTCCTCATGAGGGATTGGTCATCTTTCATGTTCCTAATTTCTCTGTTTTTAAACTCAAACTGTGGAGTTGGGGCACCATGGAAACACGAGTGTTTGTAGCCAGAGAGCCCTGGTCGTAGCTAGCTGTATGATCCTGGACATGTTACTCCATCTTCTTGTGAGCTTTAGGAATTAACAGTTATGTGTTACAATGTAGTCCTAGGTATAATAAATAGCAAGTGATACTTTCATTTTCAGGGGGAGGGTAAAGGATGGATACAAAGGTTCTCAAGTAGAAAGTTTTTGTTCTACACTTCCCATCTCTGCCAGCAGGGGTCAGGCAGTGCCTGGCTAATAAATACACAGAGACCAGCTGCCATCATTGGTAGCAAAAGCTCAGGGCTCTCTCTCATCCTGTGGGAAGCTGAGGCAGCTCACCTCTCTACCCACATAAGAACCTTCCTTTTCAAAGATTAGGGCCAGGTAATCTTCGTTATTTCTCGCAAAGAATCCATCGATCTCTTCCAACCTGCAAAAAACAACTTTGGGGTTACTCTTCCCCACAATCAGTGGGAATTGGGTAAAACTCCCAGTGATACAAGCACTTTCAGGGCTACCATGCCACCCCATGGCTCTGTGACCTCCCTCTGCCAGCCCTCCCATGGGAGGAAACCGAGTCCTTGAGCCTCAGGAGATGCTACCCATGCTATCTAACCCTGCTTCTTCATTGGACCCACCTTGGGTTTATTTAGTTTTGATTTTTCTTTCTGCTTCTTTTAGGAGGCAGGAGTAGCAAAAGGTAGGCTGAGGAGGAGTGGTGGGAATGCTTTCAGAACAGTTGTCTCCATGTTCTGGGTAAGGCCCAGGCTTACTGGAGATGGTTTTATTGGTTCCCTAAGAGACTAGTGATTAGAACCCATGGAATACAAGAATCAATCTGTGGCAAGTAGGGACAATGGGGAGAGCTGCACTTTTCTCTCAAAGTAGGCACTAACAGGGAACCAAAGACCCAGAGCCCTTGGTACAAGAGACCACAGAAGCTAACAAACCAACCTCATTAGTTCCAGATGAGCAAAGTAAGGCCATTTCTCAGATGGAAGTGGTTAAAAAGGAAAATTCTACTCCCCCATCCAGAGAATTAAGCTACAGATTGTTTTGAAAAGTCCAAAGTTTCAATAGAACATACAAAAATTGTTTCCTTACTCCAATTAAAAACAAAGCATCCAGAATAAGTGTAAGAGGTTGGCAGGTGAGAAGGCATAAGGGCAAAATAAGGCCACATTTTCCTCAACCTGGAATCTCACTTCCCTCTACTGAACCCAAGGACATGAAGCAAACACCACCAAGCTTAGTGACTGTATGAATGGCTATGCCAGAGAGGTGGGGGTTAAAGTGAACCTTACTGGTGGATGAATGAGGTGCTGTGGATACCACCAGCCTCTGTGGTATCAGCCACTCCAAACCTACTTTAGGCTAGCAGAAGAGCAAGTCCTCAACCTCTGGAAGAGGTAGCTCAGCTTTCATCACACATATCTGCCTCTTTTCCAAGGGGCATTAATCACTTTGAGACAGGTTGATAAATTTGGTCAGTTTGTTGCTTTTGAGATCCCCAGAGCTAAAAATGGCTCCCAAGGTTCATAATTAGGGGTGTGTGTGTGTGTGTGTGTGTGTGTGTGTGTGTGTGTGTGTGTAAGAGAGAGACAGTCATTTGGAACTAAAATAACCAGGATACAGGTTAGCATGGGTGTTTCCTAGATGGATAGTATTATGGTTTAATATGAAATATCCCTACAAATGGTTCATGTATCAAAGGCTTTGGTCTGTTCTTGGTAGATCTAATCACTGAGAGGTTCTCTGACTTAATCAGTGGATTAATCTGCTCATGGATTCAGAATTAGAAAGTGACAGAAATTTTCAGAAATGGTTCTTGGTTAGCAGTAGGTAACTGCAGGCATGTTCTTGGTAACTATACGGTCCTCTGTGTCTCTCTCTCCCCTCCCTCCCTCTCCCCTCCCTCCCTCTCCCCCCCCCTCCCTCCCCCCTCTCTCTCTCACAGCCTTCTGGCTGCCATGATTCAAGAAGCCATGCCATAAGCTCCTGCTGCCATGACATTCTACCTCATCTCAGAAGCCCCTGAAATCATGAGCTGAAACAAACCCTTCTCCCTTTTAAACTGCTTCTCGGGTATCTGTCACAGTGGAAAGCAAGGAAGGAAGAAAGGCAGCCATATAGACAGGCTATGTTTGTGGAACCCCAAACCATATCAGGACTACATGCTAGGGTCAGGGTCTTTGTGAGGCCCTCTAGGAAGATGGGGAATTGGGAAAGGCGTTATTGTGAATTAGATTTGATACCAGTTGACACTGAGCACACAATCTTTCAGCAGGTTAAACCTCTGAAGAGTGCCAGCCCACAAACCTAGGGACTGAGCACCACACCTGCCCCACATAGTTCTGTTAGCTCTGGGTCCTTTACTGAGGCTGGGCTCCCTCACTACTCCTTGCTGGTACATAGAGCTCTTCCTTCTTGGCAAATGTCTTTTGGGGTCAGCATTATTTCAAGTTCTCATCCATAAATGTGTGTATTGGCAGGGAGGGGGGGTCTAGTGTTTATAATCCATCTATCTTCCTCTTTTATGGAGTTTTCACAAGCTACCATACAACTCATGGTCGAGGGTCAATTTCCTAAAGCAAGGCAATCAGGGAAGCTTGCCTGGCAGGTGGATACAGGAGAACAACCACTGCACTTGATACTGTGACCAAAGGAAGCAAGAGCCACCCAATTTACCAATCACAGCCACTGAAAAATGACCCCCTTGGGTTTACAGAGACAGGGTTTTACTCTTCTTCTGAGGGCCTGACCTTTTCCTCAATGCTATTTGATCTCCTTTGCACTGACTATGTTCATCCTGTCAGAGGCCTTCCCAGAACAAGACATGTGGAACCCTGCTACATTCTCCAACACTCCTGAGGACTGGTAAGGAGATGTAGCATCAGATATGATCAGAAGAACCACCCCACCTGTCTTCTACCTGGCAGGATGCCAGGCCTTGGAGAACAGGGCTCCTCAGCACCTGCAGCAAGAGGAAGCTACCACCAATCACTTTAAAGTATGTCTGGCAAAGGTAATAGTAAGAATCAATGTGCATCCCCTGGCTGGTGGTTCCCAACACCCTCTCTGTCCCTAGCCTATGCTACACTAAGCCAACCCCAACCCAAAATACTTGGCAGGCTCCAATGGTGGGCAGGCTGGGGGCCACGTTTCACGATGGGACTCCAGGGCATCAATGAGCCTCTCTCGAAGCATCTGCACGTTAGCACCAGCCACTGTAAGTGAAAATAGATGGATGGAGAGGGGTCAGGAGAGAACAGATTCCAGAGTCTTATCAGCTTCACTCACAAACAAGAGGCCCTGAGCCAGTTCCAAGAGAGGCAAAGCATATTTCCTTCTCTGAGAGGAGCGGGAGTGGGGACTCATATAGTTCAAAACAAAGAGCTACGTGATGGGCAAGAAAGTATTTCTCAGGACTGGGCCGTCTGGTCTGCTCTCTGATATAGAGGCTATTCTGTGAACATGATCCCCTCCCCCCAGGGCCCTGGATGGGCCACATCTGAGGAACTGTTTCAGCCTGGCTTTCCTGAGGCTGGAAAATAACTGGGAAGATTCTTTCAGAAAAATGTGATCAGCTTCACTTGTGGACCACATCACCCTTGTGAAAGAAGTTTTATTCACCCCAGTAGAAACCCAGGTAAAATTAGGAGGCCTGGAGAGGAAGACAATGACAAGGCCAACAGGAAAGCCAGACACAGGGCACCCACCTGGCAACACTGCTCCAGAGCCACTCTTAGAAAACGCCTTAAAGAACTAGAAACAAAACACACAGACGGGAGTCAGTGGTGGTGTCGAGAGGACCTGCATCTAAAGCCCAGCTGCTTATTAACTGCGGGGATCTTTCTGGAGTCTCACTTTCTTCATCTGTAAATGAGATTGGGAGGACTTTGCTCTTGGACTGCACACTGAATGAATCCTTTCTCCACTATCCTCACATCCAATCCCTCCTCACCACTGAAGCCTCCTCCGAATTAAAGACTTCACTAGAGACTCCTTCCATAAAGCAGTGCAAGTGCAGTCACCACAAACGATCTGATGAGCAGTGAAGAGCCACTGCTGGTTTACTGAGCAGACATCTGAAAAAGTGGCCCCTTGGCAAATGGCAGCTTTTCTCTGTGTCAATCTGTCCCTGCTCCTTTTCTTGGTAAAGGGTTTTGTGGCTAGTGTCTTCATCAGTTAGAGCTCCTAGCCTGGCACGACAGACACTCAGCTGAGGGCCAGTGCTCCAGAATATGTCCTACTCAGGGTGGGCCTAAGCCCCAGAGAAACAAGCCTATGACAGACTCTGATGTGGTGGTTTGATTTAGATGTTCCCCATAAACTCATGTGATGTGGAGTTGTTGGAGACGGTATGGGAGGCTTAGGGTTGTTGTAGCCCAGCTTCCCCCTTGCCACAGTTCAGCCTCTTGCTGCTTTCTTTCACTTGTTGTGGCAAGAAGTGATGCCCAGCCTCAGTTCTACTATTCTTTTCATGAAGCTGTCTCTCGAGCCTGTATACCAAATAAACCCTTTCCTCCCATCAGTTGCTTTTGGCCAGGTGTTCTGTCCTAGCAATGCCAAGGTAACTACAACAGCCCCTTTGACTCATCATACTGTCCTCTTTTCCCATGTATTCAATATTCCATGCCTATCACCTCCTTGGGGTGTGAGGACAGAGAGAACCGCAGAACAGCTTCTTCCCACCTGGGCTTCTGTCCAAATGACAAGAGCTCTTCAGTTCTCCTGGCTCAAGAGGGAAGAACTGGTTGCTCTGAAAGGCACTTATCTGCCTGGAAAAGAGCCTGAAGGCAGCTTCCTGAGGATCCTTTATCTCAGGACAACTTTTAGCTACTCAGTCTCCATGCATGCCATTTGGTGTTATTCCAAGCAGGTGGTTGAGTACAGGATGTGGGGTCTGGCAGAACTGGGACCAAGACCTGGCTCTGCTATGTGACCTTGGAAACCCCACCAAGTTCTCGGAACCCTAGTATTCTCACCTTTAAAATGAAGATGACACCATCTACCTTAACTTTGTGAAGATTCAATGACACTACATCTAAAGCAATGAAGGCACAGTAACTAGTACACAGAACAAGGAATCAACAAATGCTAACTGCATCATCATCCCCTTCTTTCCTTCCTACCATTTCAGCACTAGGAAACACTGAGCAGCTAGGATGAGTCTGTTCCAACCGTGTGCAGGCAAAAAATTAACAGCCAGAGATCATCTGCTTCATTGTCCATGTACGAAGCAGACTGTAGAGAAGTGCCCATCTCTTACCTGTGACCTTTGCCTACTCCCTCTGACCTCATTGATTCTTACTCCTGCTCAGTTTCATTCTCTTTTAAAACATGAATGCAACCTTGTATTCGTAAGTGAAAACAATCCACTAACATATGGCACACATATTTATGACAGTGCTCAACAGTTACTAAACAATTTTTTTAATATTTTATTTATTCATTTTCAAGCAGAGAGAGAGAGACAGAGAGAGAGAGAGAGAGAGAGAGAGAGAGAGAGAGAGAGAGAGAACACCAGGGCCACCACCTTGTGGGTCTGGCTTATGTAGGACCTGGGGAATTGAACCTAGGGCCTTAGGCACTGGAGGCCAGTGCCTTAACCACTAAGCCATCTCTCCAGCCCACTAAACAAATTTTGATCTAATAAAATTATTATTTGTAATTCTAAAAATGACCACAAGTTTCCTGAATTGTGACATGATATCAAGTTGTTATATCTTGAAAATACAACATATGTTAAGATATTTATGGGGTTGGCTCCTAAGCTATCCATAACTCCCTACCCCATGGACTGATCCAGTTTGCCCACGGAGGAGGATATCCAGCTGATTGGGGACAGGGAGGAGGGAAATTGGGGATATCAACACATTATTTGCTCATATAGTGTATCTAATTATGGATAATTAAGATTAAAAAAAGAAAAAGAAAAAGAATTTAAAATAACAAAAAAAGATACTTATGGGGCTGGGGGATGGATCAACAGTTAAATGTGCTTGCTTGCAAAGCATGCTAGCCCAGGGTCAATTTCACAGAACACACATAGACAGACACACAAAAAGTGGTACATGAGTCTGGAGTTTGTTTGCAGTGGCAAGAGGCCCTGGATATCTCTCTCTCTCTATCTCTCTATCTCTCTATCTCTCTCTCTCTCTCTCTCTCTCTCTCCTCTCTCAAGTAAATAAATATAAAATCTTAGGGTACAGAAATTTTTTAAAAGATCTTTGAGAATAAACAAACATAGCTTCTCAGAAACAAAATAAGTGAAACTATGTAGGGTTTGGTTTGTCCATTGTGATTTTGTGATGCAGTGACCTCATTTATGAACAGACAAGATGGACTTCAACTTGCTTCTCAGACAGAACATCTCTGATATCAAGGAGCCAATGGTGCGGCTTTCTCATAGTTATAACTGCTACTTTTGGATCTGGAGAACAGCAGGGCGCCTTTCCTTCAGAAGACATCAGGCCACCCAAGTTTGAGCAGGTGCTAGATGTAAAAGAAACTGGCACCTCTCTCACACCTCACCTCATCTGAGTCTCAAAACTTCACCATAGCTAGTAGTTGGAATCATGAAAGACCCATGGTATCCATGGACTCCAACAGACCCTCCCTCCAACCAAGGTGCCAGCTAAAGGAAGGTTCTGCTTCCACTTCCTGTGGCCTCTGTATCATCATTCAGCCTCCCAACTGTCCTAAAATGCTTCCTACTTACCTTCCAGAGCCATATTACCCTGTGGGGCCTCGCTCCCAACCTTACCTTCTTGGGAACTTTTTCCTGTCAATTAATGTCTCCTTCATCTTTCCCTTTCCTACCAGCCCCTCCCAGGCTACCAACAATCCTTAGATTCCTCATGCAAACTGTCAAAGGAGAACAGACTACAGAGAAGCTGTTCTTCTCCAGTTGCTGCATTTCCTGTATTACGATGAGTTCCTCAGGCTTCTCTCTCTATTCCTCTGACCCTACTCAGCTAAACTCATTCCAGGAGAGCTGGGTGAAAATTTCTCTGACCAATCCATGAATGTTTCCCCATAACCTGTCCCCCTACCTGTCCTCAATAGCCAATGCAATTCCTGTCTGCTTTTCTCCTCCCTGGCTAGTTTTTTTCACATTTTATGCTGCATGTTCTTGAGTCTTTCATGTTGGCCACCATTACTCTTGTCCCAACTTCACCCTTAACTGTTTTCCTATGTCATTGTCATTGCTAAACTCTACTCGTGGTCTCTTCAGCAACCACACATCAGATCATATCACTCTGTTTAAAGTGCCCTTAAAAACCGTTACAAAGAAGGAATGCTTTGGAAGACATGAAGAAATAAGTGAATTGGGAATAAACCTATTTTTGGCTCCTTACTTTGTCCAAATGCTTTGTGAATTGAATCCTGTCTTAGACTTCTGGTTTCTCCTGGTGGACTTCAGAGGTGTCTGGGCCTCCTATCCACACATTCCTCCTCCAACCTGCCTCTGCCCCCATGTCTTATCTCATTCAGTGACTGTCCTCCTCTCTGTTACCCTTTCCCACAACCCCAACCCAGAAGGCAGACAAGTACCTCTTCAACAGCTCTTGTTTCCCACCTGTCACCTTGTCTAGACTTGGGCCAGTAATGATGATTTCCTTGTCTGCTGCATTCATTTATTTTGTTCTCACCCCATGAGTCAGAAATATCCTCTCAACCTTTCTGTTCTTCAATCATCTTCCTTTCTGTCACTAATCACAATTCTATTGCTCTTCAGATTCTTCCATTGCTCCCATTGTTCATGAACATGATCCAAACTCGCTGAATTTGAGGCCTTCCTTCTAAGATCTGAACCTAAACTGACCTTCCCTCCTTCATTCCCCATACTCCAGTGTGCGTGCATGTGTGTGTTCATGTGCGCAGGTGCATGCATATGGAAACAAGTGGCAACCTTGGGTGTCATTCTTCAGGAACGCTACTTTTTTCTGAGACAGGGGTCTCTTACTGGCCTGGAAGTTGCCTCATTAGCCTAGACTGGATCACTAGTGAGTCCCTGGGATCTACCTGTCTCTGCCTCCCCAGAGCTGAGACTACAAGCCCGTGCATTTTTTCATATGGGTTTTGGGTATCAAACTCAGATCCTCATGCTCACCCAGTAAGCACTTTACCAACTGTGCCATTTCCTGGCTCTTCAACTGAACTTCCCACCCAGCTACTCCTCTACCTGCCTGCCTGAGACAGGACTACAGCTTATTCATTGCTGCAAGCCCCACTGTGCCTAATATGGTGTCTTGCTCATGAAGCTGCTCAGCACACCTTTGTCCAACTGAGCAGATGCCCTTTCATCATCTTGGAGGCTCAGATGGAAATCTAGTCAGGGCACATTTTTGTCTTCTTAGTAAAATGCATTCTTATTAGTCAGCCAATGCCTGAGGCCAACCATCACAACTCCTGGAAAACAGGCGACAAAGCCTTTAGGAGTGAGTCTTGTCTCTGGGGGCAGGAAGCATCTGTCCCCTTTCATTTCATTCCTTGACATAGAAATAGGAGCTCCTGACCTTCCTTGCTACTCCTGTGAGGCTGAGGCTTCTAGCCTCCCCCCCAGCAGCAAGACAACAGATGGCTCAACCCAGGATATCAGGAACCAAAGTGGCTGAACAGAAAGCACAAGTCCCAGTAGTGATCAGTAAGTAGCAGCACTGGAGTTAATCTTCTTTAACAGGCTTTCAGAAAAACAATCCCAAAATTTTATAGTGAGCCCACAAGGACTGACAGCCTTAACCACTTCTGTGCTGTGGGGGACGGTACAGAGGACAGTGGAGAAGAGGGCCTTGCCCTTTTCTAGAGAGCAGGAGCCATCTTTCTGAGTCTTTCTACCTCCCTAACAACTCGCGCTCTAGCAAGAGCCCTATGAGGTAACAAGCACAACTCTGTAACCCACAGGCACGCCACACTCTCAGACTAGCTTTCAATGATCTGCCATTCCTGGACTCCCATCTTCCCTCACCTTGCCTCACCCTTGAACATGAACCTCTGCCCAACAGGACTGATACTCTCAATATGCCAGAGTTTTGCCCACACAAGACCCTAGTTCTGACCTTCACAGCCTATGGTGCCCTGCCCACACTTTATTTTTAAACTTAGCTAAACTCCACTCAGCCTTCAAGATATTTGGAGTTCCTTTCCTACAGGAAGTCCTCTCTGATCAATAGGACAGGGAAAGAGCTCCCCACCAGCACACCAGCTGTGTACTGTGTTAAGTGCTCCTGGCTGCTCCCAAATGAGGAACACAGCTTTGCACATCCAGCAGACACCCAGCTGCTCTTGGAGGGGCTGCCTAGGATGGACCTACTACACAGGAGCTACCAGTAGCCCCAGGGGCAACAAGCAGAGAAAACTAACATTTACCAATCTTCAGTGATACTAGTGCCTCAGCACTTTCACAAGTAAGGCCTCACTTCACAGGATCATCTCATTTTTACTGGCAGGGAATTATGAGCCCATGGCAGGGTATTGAGTAACTTCCTAAGTCACACAGTGAGCAATGAAGCGATGTATTTGAATCCACATTAGTGATCTCCTCAGAACCTCTCGGAGGGAAGACACTCCTCAAAGTGCTGCTCTGTATATTCCTCACTGCAGCCAGACCTTGTACTACAAAGGGTCTCTTTCCTCAGCTCAATGAAGGACACTGCTCTGTCTCAGGGAGATGCCCATTCCCTCCAAAACCTGCCACAAACTCACTCATCTTACTGCATCTTTTTCTCTTCCAGTGGAGCTCCAACTCCAAGTTGACAGGCACCTGACATAGCAGGAAGCTGGCCTTCAGGACCAGGTGTTTGCTGAACAGCCTAGGCTAGTGGAAGATACCCTTTGCTCATGGTGGCAAGGGGCTGGTGGCAGAGAAAACAGACAGTGCTACTTATCACTACGATGGTGGTTAGACTTGTGTGGGCTTGTCACCATTATATTAGCAACACTTTCTCCTCCCCTGCCCAACATAGGTCTTCATCTAGGGCTCTCACAGCCTCTATGAGTAGTGATCAAAGGCAGGATTTGGTCTATAAGGGGCAGCAGACAGGGGCTATCTGGCCTGCTGGCAGCTGATAAACCTCTTAGATCTGTTCTGCTTTCTAGGAAGCCTGCCCAAGGTGTCCACAGGCACACCAGACCTCAATGGGCCAGCATGTCCAGCAATTGGAAACAACCTAGTAAGTTGTAAAATCAATTCAGGGAACCACAGACATTATTTTGTGTGTGTGCATATGTATGTATATGTACATGCATGTCTATGTGTGTGTGGACAGTCCCCACCCTCATATTTTTGAGACAGGGTCTCTCATTGGCCTGCAACTTAACAAGTAGGCTAGACTGGCTATCCAGCAAGCCCCCAGGGATTATCTTGTTCCCACCTCCCCAGCACTGGGGTTATAAGCAATCACCACCATACTTGGCATTTGTACATGGGTTCTAGAGATTGAACTCAGGTCCCCATACTTGTAATGAAAGTGTACTTTACCTATTGAGCCCCAGCCCACTAGGTCTGTTGTTTTTTTCAAGGCAGGGTCTCACTCTAGTCCAGGCTTGAACTCAGCAACTCTATTTCAGACAAGTGCTGGGACAAAAAGTGTGTGCCATCATGCTCAGCTTGACTTTTTGAGGTAGGGCTTTACTCTAGCCCAGACTAATCTGGAACTCACTATGTAGCCCAGGCTGGCCTTGGACATGATCCTCCTAACTCAGCCTCCTGAGTGCTGGAATTATAGCTGTGGACCACAACACCCAGCTTAGTATTTTATTTACAATAAACCTGATAGAAAATATCAGAGTATATTACACTAAGAGTGAATGTTTCATGTAACTTTTGCCTTAGGAATAGATAATAGAAACACAAACCAACTTTGGGATCACAATGTAAAATATACGTTTCTTACTTCAGTGGAACTGCATAGGGTCTTATAGCAGAAATCCAGCCAACAACTTGAGTCACTGGGCCATGGCCTAGAGTGCTGAGGACAGGGAAACAAGTGCTTCTTCTTCTTGGAAACTGGGCTGCGGTTCCTCAGGGGAGGCAGGGAAGGCCTTGCCAAAGGAGGGCAAGACACTAGTTTAGGGAGGGCTTAGGAAATGGATGGCTGACTACCTGACTGGCTCAGCCAGGTGCTGCCTGTCTGCAGGTAGGGGAAAGCCAGGGAAACCAGGTAAGGGCCCTCCCAGACCCTCCCACAGCCAGCTGGACGGGTAAGGTGATTAATCACTTGAGGCATCTAGGCTGCGTGTGCTTCGTGACCTGGGTAGGTGCTGAGGAGTCTATGAACCTGAGATTTCCTGGGCCTCCTCCTTCACACCCAGAGGACCAGCCTCTCCCAGGCTGAACAGAAAGCTACAGGTGTCAGGCCCTACAAGAAGACTCCAGCAGGATGTCCAGACTGGTCTCTATCAATGCCAGGCCCTCCATGGAAGCTGAACAATGGCTGAGAGAAAACTATGAGCCTGTGGGTGACAGCTTCTGCTCCCACAGTAGTATTCCCACAGATTCCCACTCAGCACCGTTCACCCTGGCTCAGCACAAGGAACAGAACACCCCATTTGAGTACTGTCAGTTACATATTTTGGGACTTAGGATAGGGCAATGTCCTTAAAGGGATGACTGATGTCATCCAGCAGTCTCTCTGAATGACATGGTGATAGTTGCTGGCTCGCCATACTGTGTTCCTCGGGGCCTGGGCTTGGGTCCCAACCTTAAGTGGTAACTTTAGGAAGGGACCTCTTCTGGGCTGTGGAGCACCTGAATCCAGTGGATATAAGAGTGGGCACTCCTAGAAATGAAGCTGCTGGGATAATCAGACTGTGATCATTCAGACCCGTGAATTCAGATCATTCAGATCATTCAGGTCTGCCTGAAACTTGAGGTCCCTGAACTCAGAGGTATCTTGTTTCAGGAACAATGCTTGGCATTACTGTTTTCAAAGGCATTTCTTGATTACTATTAATGGATAAAGAAGAAATTGCTTTTCTAGATGCCATTCTGATGGGCAGGGGTGGACTCCTGGGAGTTCCCTTGCCATACTTGCAGCAGCCTTGCCACTCTGGGATGTGCAGGGCCTCCGGCTTAGGAGATTTGGAGGTTGTTCACACATTAATTAAGCTGTGCCCTGTGATGGGCAAACTGACAGAGTTCATGCCACTTTTTGCCAGAGCTGGGGTACCAGAATGCTCATACTTTGGGTATGGAGATTCCTGTGCCTGGGAACTCTACCATTTTAGTCACTGGACATTTTGACAAGGGGAGAGGGAATGTTGAGGCTGCCCCTTCAGGTCACTTCTAAGCCCTTGTCTCATGAGGATGTGGCTTGCTTGTGTCTCTAAGGAACCATTAACCCCTTGGAGGCTGAGCCTGTTCACAGATGGGCCAGAGTCTTAATTCTGATTTTACAGAGTGAGGATGGGTGATCAGAAGTGAGAGGAATCACAGAGGATCTTGGAAGCTAGTAGCGCTTACTAGCCTATGTGATGATCATGTCCTAGCTCAACTTCGAACACCTGAAATCTTCCCACCCTTAGATACCCACACAGAGCCCTTTCCTCTATAAAGGCAGACTTTCCACATCAAATAAGCCCCTTTCTTTTCTACCTCTACCTCTAAAATACATGTTTCATCAGGTACTGGGACAGGGCTCTAGAGACTAGGACTTAAATGACTTGGGCCCAGAAGCACTAAAAGGCTCCTTGGAGTTCAACAGCCAGGGCAAATGCCAGGAAACATAGAGCAGATGGTAACATGCTCAGCCAGAACCTAGCCCTGCTTTACCCTCTTTGCAACATACCCTCACAGTCGGAAACCCAGGAATGTTAAAGTCTCTGCAGACAGCACTGTTGGTCTCATCAGCACAGTCCAGGGCAGCGAGATTCAGTGCAGGCCTCCAGTCTGAAAGACAAAGGAACACCTAGGTAAGCAAGAGGATCTGGAACAGCCCACCACAGGCAAGACCTACCATCACCAGTGCCCTACCCCAAACTCCCACAAGAGGAGTTCTGAGTCCCTTTAGTGTACATTTAGCCAAAGCCCACAAGAAGAGGTCTTGAGATTCAGTTAAACAGCATAAGTATGCTTGCCTTGAACTGGTCTCTGTTCCTCTAGTGTTCTGTGGGGTGGAACATGAGACTAGAGGGAGCTAAGGAAAGATGAAAGAGGAACTGGCCCCCTAGAAAAAGACTCAGGATTGCCTCTGTCCCAGAAGAGCGGTCTAAGCTGATCAGTTCCCAAAGGGTAGAGAGCATGCTTCAGGGGGTTTGTACTTTCCAATGGTCCATCAGGGACAGTTCTGGGTCCCTGGCCAAAAGTAGGAGGCAAGATCTTAGTGGAGGAAGAAGGAAAAAGAATTCAGGAAATGCAGAGAAGGAAGTTTTGAGGCCATAGTCTAGAAGAAGATTAAACATGCTTCTTCATCAGGCCTCAGGCCTACAGGCCTCTCTCTGGGAAAGTAACTGGAAGAGAGAATAATGGCACAGGGCAGGTAAACAAAACAAAACAAACAAACAAAAACTCAAACAATCCATATGCCAAACAGCTTTCCTAAACTCTGATTCCGGTAGGGTCCTATGAGCACCCATCAGAGCTCTACTCCAGCTAAAGGGTACAGAGGCCACACAAACTGTGAGAAGGCAGTGGCTGGTGTCAAATTATGTGGCTCAGACCTCCAAGATTTTGGACACAAAAGATGTCAGTCCTAAGGCATGAGCTTCTCTACCCTCGCCTCTGCCTACTTTTGTCAGAAGTCCGTTACAATGTACTGCTAACCATCCACTCTCCCTCCAGAATTCTCTTCTCCCATTCAATCAGTCCTCATTATCTCCTTGTTCTGTCTTGGGTGGCTTGGATACTTGATCAGGCTTCTTTACTCACCTCCCTTCTCACTTATCCTTCAGTGAGTAGGTGCAGAGTCTCCCACAGCAAGTCTCCTGGGCTCATCTCATACACTCTATTTCCTTCCGTTGAGGTTTGAATGTCTTTTCCCCTTTACTAGTCCCTCCAGCCACCAGCCCATCTTTTCCGCCTGTGGGTCTGACCGTGTCAGCATATACTCAGTACTCTTTGATGGCTCTGACTGCCTTTAAAAGAAAACTTACGGTCATAAAGAAAGTCATGATCTGGCTCTGCCCACATATCCAGCCCCCTCTTAGCATTTCTTCATAGGAAACCAAAGGTTTCCTCCTTCCCTGAAAGCCTGGTTCTATCTCCTATCTTCAGGCACTCCCCATAAGCAAGGGTCACTATGCAGCCCACCTTTAATCACTTTCTCTGCAAACCCCCTTTGTTAGGTCCAACTCAACTAGAATACCACTTTCTCTCAGGATAAGCTGCCTCTTGTGGCCCATTCATGCTTCTATCACACAACGATAAGCCTGTCCATTTCCAGCTGGTCTTTTTATTTCTGTATACACACCTTCACTGCCTCTCAATCCATTACCCAGCACACAGTAGGTGCTCAGTGAAAATTAAATGAACTACACAGTCAACCTAGACCAGAGCCCACTCTCAGCTCTGAGCAGCTCGAATGAACACTTTTCTCTTTGCGCCCAATCTGTCTTTCCTTGGGTCCAGGTAGCGGATTCGGTTAAAGCAGCCATCTGTGATTATGCTAGATTCATTCACTATGCGTCCTTTAAGAAAAAAGCAGTCACAGGAGAACTCTCCAATGCTAGGGTCTTGTCCTGTATCACAGACAAGAACACTCCAGATCCTTTTGGTGCCCCTGGCCACATGAAGTACCAGGTATACTCTAAGCCCAGCTCCTTTGTTCTGTCTCTAGGGTTTGAGCCATAACAAAGGCCCAGCTATTCTCAAAACATGTCAGTATAAAAGCAAAAGTGAGGCAACTTAGTGGCCTTCCCCCAGCAATGGCCTTCAGATAAGCATTTCCCAAGGCAACTCAGCAAGGTAATCAAGGACCCAACTACTTCTCTTTTATCCAAAAATGGAGGACATCATTCCTTAGGCTAGAGCCACTATCTACTGCCACTGAGGCACTACAGGAAAAAGAGAGGGCAGGAAGCTAGCATTCGTGAGTACCCCTAGTATTTTTGTATCACTGCATTCCACTTCCACCTTTGGACACGGGCATCACATCCCTCCCTCAGAAAATAAGGACTTAGATCCAGAAGCCCCCTAGTTTGAAAAGCCTACCAGACTTGAAAAGCCCACTTGCTCCTTTCCTGACCTCCAGTCCCAGGGCACTGCCTTCACATTTATGCTCTTAGCTCCAATTAGAGCCTTCCCTGAGAGAAAGTGGCAGACACAGCTGTCTTCTAGATAAAATAGTTTCTGTAGCTCACATCAATTTGTAAGAAGTACAGGCTCCACACTTAGATGATGGTATCAGCACACATAGTGAGTTTATTATGTGTTCAATTGATCTAGTTCATTGTTCCCAACAACCCCATGAGGTAAAGGGGATTTATCTCCAAATCTGCTTTCCTCAATCATAAAACAGATTAGACAACCAGGTCTAAGGCATGCTAAGTTTATTAATGGTGAGCCTGGGATGTAAACCCAGGATTTGAGTTCCAGTGTTATGCTCAAGAGGGCTCAGGCCATAACAAACAACCCCTCTATTGGATTTCTAACAGAAACGCAGGGAGGCCAGGGGGTCAGAAGCAGAGGACTAGAGGAAAGGTGACACCAACGGCTATTCTGTTTCATTCTTTATGTCTTGATTCCCTGGGCTCTATGACATGGAACCAGTGCCTCTTTTTATCTGCCCTAATCTCCAGGGGAAGTAGAGAAGAAGGCTGGGGAAGTACTGATCAACGGTGTTTCTTAGGACTATCAATAAAAAAGCCACTATGACATGCACATCTCTGGTTTAACACTGAGCACTGTGGATGTGGTTATTCGTCATTCTAGTGTGTCAAATTTAATTTACAGAAGGACACTGGTCCAATAGACCAAACCAAAATAGAGTTAACTCAGGCTGAAGTTCTTTTTTTTTTTTTTGTTTTTTTGTTTTTTGTTTTTTGTTTTTCGAGGTAGGGTCTCACTCTAGCCCAGGCTGACCTGGAATTCACTCTGTAGTCACAGGGTGGCCTTGAACTCATGGCGATCCTCCTACCTCTGCCTCTGGAGTCCTGGGATTAAAAAGGCATGCGCCACCACGCCCAGCTCAGGCTGAAGTTCTACAGCACCAAGTTGAAACCAAATTTTATGACGTCCCAAGAAATCCAGAGAGATAGACAAATCCCCAAACAAGCCAGTTTTAGCCAACATGACCATGAAGTATCTCTGCTTTAATGCTTACAAGGAAAGTAACTATGAAATAACTAATCCACTTTTTGTTCCCTGTTTCTACTGTTTTCAGCCCCTTGCTAGCAGTAAAGCCACATCCCCTGTCTAGCTCATCTCAGTACTCATAGATGACGACCTGATCCTAGAATCAAAAATAAAAGCCAATTAAGATCTTAAGTTAAATTTGCCTTATCTAGCCAAGAGTAGTAGCACACATCTTTAATTCCAGCATTCAGGAGGCAAAAGTAGGAGGATGACTGTGAGTTTGAGGCCACCCTGAGACTATATAGTGAATTCCAGGTCATCCTGGACTAGAGCAAGACTCTACCTAGAAACCCCCCCCCCAAAAAAAAAAGCCTTATCTGAATGCCCCATTGGTAAAGCTGCATGGTAGTATTATGTAAGTACTTCGCTGTTTGGGCAAGAAAGGATTTCTGGTGTTTAGTTACTTTAATACTTATTGTTGAGGTAAAAATTTTCCTACTGCAATTAGACTTGGGCAGAGTAATTTTTTCTGCTAATGACACAGTGAATGGGAAATGGACAGGGGAGAGTGAGGTAGCAGGAGAAACCAGGAGAGCTATGAATTTTGGATACCCTGTTTAGGAATTCTGCTGGGCCCTCCTTATACAAGGTTTTTCTGGAGTCCTCTATAGGCCTCGGCTTCCTCATGTGTCAGAGGGCCAAGGTCAAAGGCTATACTGCCCCTTCCAGCTCTGACAACTGTTCACATTCTTGATGGCAAAGAACTCTTGGCAAGTAAAATGGCCATGTTGCCTTTTAGTGTTCAGCAAGCCTGGGCCTCTAACAAGATAAGAGATATACACTTACCTACACCACCAAGAGCCGGTAAGACCTGGTGACTAGACCCTACTTGTTCTCAGCTTCTGGCTCCTCATCCAGGTCTTCAGAAGTCCTCCTGGCATAGACAACTTGTATGATGCCAGCTAGTCAATACTATACCATCACCATCACATGCCTTCTTTACTCCTGTTAAATGTTTCGAAGCAGTGAGGCCACAGATGGACAAAGCGCCTTCTTTGCCCCTCACACCTGAGTCAAGAGGAGCCGTAGCCAGTACCAATAGAAGGCTCTGTTGTTCACACTGTCATTTGGAATTTTGTGAGGCTCAAGTCATTGGATGCCCTGAGTATGCAGTGGGCTGTACCCAGCTCTTTACTTGGCATCACAGAGACACAAGTAGGAGGTGTCATCTGTGCATTCAGAAGGAAAGAAGGCAAACTCAATAATGCTCACAGGCCTTACAGATCTCATCTTCATGCTGGTTTCCTATCTGGAGTATTCGATTTCCTCTTACCACCTCTTGTCCATCAAGACTCTGGAGAGTCAAAAATTGCTTAGGTCAAGAACATCCACTATCATTTGTATAACCTTGTCTGTTTAAAAAAAATATAAAGAAAAAGAGAGAAGGTATTTCCTAATCTCTTTGCTTTTTGGCTCAAAGTGTGAGCACTCACTCTGACAGGTGTTCTCACCATGAGTGTTACCTTTGCCAAAGGCCCAAAACAATGTGCAACCCTACCTTGAACTTGAACCTCCAGAATCATGAGCCAAAATAAATGAAGGAGGGTCGTGGGTGGAGCAGGATCATCATTGATGGCTCATATATTTTCTCAGGTGAAGATTAAAGGTCTTTAAAAAATTGCTGACATAAGACAAGTGTGTAATAACTGCCTCAATGAAGGCCTTTGGTAACTGGATTATCCTTCTGACACTGTCCCCTTACTTGAATTTCTATGGTAAGAAATGGTTGGACCACTCCTTTCTTCTTTCAAATATAGCTTCATACTTGTTGCCAGTTTTCCTGTTGTGTGTAGTTCCTTGACCCAACTGCTATGTAAACAATGCTTTGTGACTCAACAAATATTTGCTGATCGATTAGCCAGTGAATAGTAATGAAGTTCCCAATTATACACAATCAATGTCCCAAACATATGGTAAGACAACAGGAGAGTCTCTGGAATAGAAAGGGGCAAGCAGGTCCTCAGAAACCTGTGTTCTGCCTCAGGGCACCACCTGCCCCAAAGAAACCTACTACCCAAGCCACTGAAGAAATGAGACCTGTCCAGTCAGATTAAATGCCTGAAGCCAGCTAGGCAGGATTGCAAAAGTCTTCTGTCCCCCCATGACCTTCCAGGCACACTCTGTTCCTGCCCTAAGACTTGTACTAGCACAGGGCAGTACAAGATGGCATGGCCCAGGGTGGTATGAGAACAGTTCTCTGCTACAATCACTTTCTCAAGGAATCTCAGAGTACAGGGGTGACCCGATCTGAGCTTCTCAGCAGGGAACTTCCCTGTGAGTTGGAGTAGAGGACATTCCTCATTGTTACACCAGATTCTGCCAGTGCCCTCTACCTACACAATCTTGCTTAGAAGATGACACCTGCCCAAGGGAGAGCCCAGTTTCCACTGAAACCTTGCTCTTTCCCATTTTCCCTTGATTACCTCTCAGACTTTGACGTTTCTGTTCCTCCTTTCAGAAGTTAAGATTTGCTTTTGGTTTTCTCTTAAGGAAAAGACTAACACTCCATGTACTGGGGGAAGACCTCTGTGGAATGGCAGCCCTCACCCACAAACAGGCTGGCTCAGTCCCTGGATATGCAACTCCTAGGAAAACTCTGGGTTGTAAGAGGCCAAACTCACGAGTCAGCTGAAAACTAATCTTTCTCTTCAGTACTCTTTTGAGGTAGGGTCTCTCTCTAGCCCAGGCTGATCTGGAATTCACTATGTGCCTCAGGCTGGTCTCGAACTCACGACAATCCTCCTACCTTTGCATCCTGAGTGCTGGGATTAAAAGGCATGCACCACCACACCTGGTTAGAACTTTTAAGATAAAAGAATTTTCTAACATGAGTCCATCTGAAGCCATTACAGATCTCTTACTGACTCAAAAGTAGAAATTAATTAGGAGACTTTATGATATTTAGACCCACACAGTCATGATATTACCCCCCACACACGCACACTTAGTATTCCAGTTCCATAATCTACATTCTTCCTCCCTCCTCCTTTCAACAGATATGTTGACATCACTAAAATAGCATGAAGGGCTGCTCAGAGACATCTCATGTGGATGATGGGACTAGAAAGGCATGTGGGCAAGTGTAAATCGAAGATAAAAGGGCTTATAACTTTGGTTAAAATTTATTTTCCAGAGTTATAGGGCTAAAAGCATATACCTCATTCACTATGTAAGCTGCTCAGTAGAACAGGGAAGCTGAATTTGAAAACTAACACCTACATATGCATACTTTACTACCTATAGTTGAGTTTATCAAGAAATGCGAAAACCACAGAAGGGAAACAGTTCTAGTTCCTCTTTCTCTAGAAATGTCTATTCCCTAAAATGCTTCCGAATCTCATTCAGTGATCATTTCAGAGCAAGAGGCCTACTAGTGCCCTGGCACCATATTCAAGAAGCAGTAAGTTAGAAACAAATCATTATCATATTGCAACTCCTGCCCCCCCAATAACCACTACCTAGGTTAGACAGATGTATGATACAATAGGGGTCTTTATTTTATTTTATTTTATCTTATTATTTTTTAGTTTTTTCAAGATAAGGTCTCACTCTAGCCCAGGCTGACCTGAATCTCACTCTGTAGTCCTAGGCTGGCCTTGAAGTCATGGTGTTCCTCTTACCTCTGCCTCCTGAGTGCTGGGATTCAGGTGTGTGCCACCATGCCTGGCACAACAGGGATCTTTAAATTGTAGAAAGCAAACGAAGATAACATATATCCAGTAGGTAATACAGTAGCGCCTGCTATACAAACATTCAGGAAATACTTATTACCATTATTACCATATTCCTTCAACTCTGCTTTTCTAAAACTTTTTTTGGGGGAGGTGAGATAGGGTCTCACTCTAACCCAGGTGGACCTGGAACACACTCTGTTGCTCAAGCTGGCCTTGAATTCATGACACTCATCTGACCTCAGCCTCTCTAGTACTGGGATTAAAAGCATGAACCACCACACCGGACTCATTTTTTAAAACATTTTAACCTTCCTATCATACAGCACACCATAAACTTTCTATATTCAGTGGTTTTCTTATCCTGCCACCCTTCAAGCTATTAAATGAATGGCGGGTCTCACAATTGGCTTCTGAGAATCAAGGAAACATGGTTTTAGCGTCCAGGCCAGGCCAGTGAATGGAACGCAGAGCAAAGGCACATGCATAGTACTGGCCTTCAGTCTGGCTTCATGGGGTTAATAGCTAAGGTCTGAGAGGGCCTAAAGCCAAGGCAAAGAGAGATAAGGATGTAGAGAGGCCTGGATAGAAAACAGGCAAACTGGCAACAGCTAACCCGCCCCATGAAGACTGAGTTCCAGCTGTGTCAACTCGCTGGGGGTGGGGTGGGGTGGAGAAAGATGGTGGGGGTGGCTGAATGAATGCCAACTCCCTTTTCTCCCTAGCACCAATCCAGGGCATCTGAGGAACTTTGCAGGAAAGTAACATGGGTCCTTGGGCCAGAGGAAGGGAGCTGCCCCAAGGCTGGACTAGAGGAAGCCCTGAGGTGTTGAAGAAGCACAGGAACAAAGGAGACCCCTTCTCAGGGCTGGGGGGGGGGGCAGTAACAAACTGGGCAAG